>SMLS01073528.1:0-44334 GCA_004785975.1 Popillia japonica | reverse complement strand
TGTGTCTGTTGAAAATTGCCATAGCGAGCAAATGGGCCAAAACAGCAAGCAAGATAGGCCAAGTAATGTGTCATTCGAAGACCTTTTGAAAACTGTAAAACAAAATGCCACCAGCAGCCTAAAACCAGATTGCCAATCTGGTTTTAGGCGCGGTCACAGTTGTGCGACCACACTTTTAAAAGTGACAGATGATATTATCGAGGCTAGAGATCAAGGTAAATTGACTTTATCGGTATTGCTAGACTTCAGTAAGGCTTTCGATACTATTAATCACAACATTTTACATGCGCAACTACATCAATTTGGTTGTGATGATGCGGCAGTTCAGCGAATGCGATCGTATCTGACTGATCGTTCTCAAGTTGTCCGCTTACCATAATTCGTCTCGCCTTTCAGTAAATAAAGGTGTTCCTCAAGGCTCAATATTCGGGCCGTTGTTGTTTTCGATATACAGCAGTTTTTTGCCAAAGTCTGTCATTTTTTCTAATATACAGATGTATGCAGATGACACCCAAATTTATTTATCTTGTCCTATCGGTGAAATTAGTTCGGCTGTTCAGAAAATACCAAAGGATTTGGAATAAATTGACTCTTCTTCTGCATGTCACTCTTTGATTCTAAATCCGTCAGAAACAAAGGTCTTGTTGTTCGGCAGAGAGCGAGACGTGGAGAGGCATAAGGACGTTGCAACTGTATTGAAGAATAACGTTATCAAAATAGCTTCTGAGGCCCAAGATCTGGGATTAACTATTGATAATTCTTTCAGATATGGTAAATATACTTCGAACATTTTGGGAAGAGCATACAATAACTTAAAGCTCCTATATCCGTTCAGATCCATATTCAGTGTAGAACTGAAGGCAATTTTGTGTCAAAATTACGTGCTGTCCTTGTTTACCTATCTGTGTGTTGTTTATGGTCCTTGTGTAGATACCGTGAGTGCTGGTAGGATGCAAAAAGTACAAAATGCATGCATGTGGTATATATTTCGTATACGTAAATATGACAGCATAACTTATAGGCTGGGAGAGTTGCGATGGCTCAATATGCCCAATAGGGTTACTTTTCAATCTCTGGTTCCGTATCATACTATTATATTGCATCGGAGTCCTGCGTACTTATACAACAAAATAAGATATCGTTCTGATGTGCATAATATTAATGTCAGGAATAGACATCTAATTGCGCCGCCTCCCCATAAGACAGCCATGTTTAATAGGTCGTTCTCGTATAGCATCTACTCGTTATACAATCCACTACCTGAAAGTTTTAAGACCAAGTCTTTGCCGGCATTCAGGTGTGAAATTTTCAATTTTTTGTTCTCGCGTTAGTGATTGATTTATTTATTTAAGTGGTATTATTATAATTTCTACTTCTGAGTTATTGCACTTCTCTTTTTTGTTTCTGTTTAATTGTTATTGCAGAATAATAGGTTAAGTTAGTTTAGTTTTATTTTATAATGTTGAGGTTTAAGTGGAAGAGCAGGGAACGGCTTTAGTCGTTCATCTGAACTGCCCCTTCCGATTTTCCATGATTCTTGTTTCATTGTATTGTATTGAGTTGTACTCTGAAATTGGGAAATAAAGGCATTTATTATTATACAAGGTTTCCCACGCAACTGGCTAGCGAGAAGTTTTCGGACTTAACGAAACGCTTCAGTTTTGAAAATTTTGGGTTCGCAATAATTTGGTACTTACTTTCTTTCTAAAATATTTTCAAGTTTCTTGCACTTCCGTTTAACCGGAAGTCGCCACAAACTTTATTATTTTAAATGGAACATTCTGTATATTATTACGTTTTTGAATTCAGCATCAAATTCTGTGACGATTATAACTACGGTTTCCTATACTTATCTGCAACTGTTTCTAAGATATTACGATTTTTATGAAAATTTTGACATTTACCCCGTTTAAACTGAACGAGTCCAACAGCTCTCAATGTAATATCTCCGTGTATTATCAAAATGTTAGAGGACTTCGGACTAAGACACACCCATTCTTTCTATCTGCTTGTGAATCCTCTTATGATATTCTGGTTATCACAGAATCATGGCTTGATGATGCTATAACCTGTTCCGAATTATTACCTGCAAATTATAACAGTGTCAGGTGTGACAGAAAGTGTTCTTCGATCAATCGTTCTACTGGAGGTGGAGTTTTGGTTGCTCTCAGCGACGTTATTAGTTATGAAGTGATTGACACAACTTTTATTACTACACTTGTCCCTGCAATTGATGTAATCGTGTGTAAATGTTCTTTAAATTCTATCTCTTTTTTTATTGCTGCAATATATATTCCACCATTTATTAATCAGCATGAATTTGATTTGTTTCATGAATCGCTTGAAATTTTACTGCTTGATAAACCTACTGTCATATTTGGAGACTTTAATCTTCCTTTGTACGTTAGCAGTCCTCAATCTTGCCCTAAATGTTGCACATTTTGTTGTTTCTGTAGCTCGTTGGATTTTAAGCAATACAATTCTGTAAGAAACTGTGACAGCAGGTTATTGGATTTGATTATCTCTAACACTAATTCTGAAATTTTTGTTGAAACCGACGATTTTCCAATGGTTCCAGTTGATCCATATCACCCTCCTCTGTCAATATCTATAAACTTTTTGTTACCAACTCGTACTTCTGCTTTTCCTTGCAATACAAATCTGCGATACAACTTTCATCGTACTGATATTAATCTATTATGTCAGAATCTTGCTAACGTAGATTGGTCTGTAATCGAATCTTCTGATAATGTAGATGATGCTTTAGAAAAGTTTTACGATGTTCTTCGAACTATTTTCGATACCTGTGTTCCGAAATATTCTGCAACTGGCAAGCGCTCAACATATCCAACATGGTTTACGACTGATATTGTTAACATTTTGAAACTAAAGTTGTATTACAGACGTAAATGGAAATCAACAAATAGCACCTATTTCTTAAATGAGTTTAGAAGAACACGCTCCTTGTGTAAGTCTAAAATCTCCGAGGCATACGAGGTATATCTGAGGTCAGTTGAGACCTCATTACAACATAACCCTAAAATGATATTTCAATACTTACACAATAGGAAAGGTACTACAAGAATACCGAACACTTTGACTCACAATGATATAGTCTTGGATAATCCATGCAGTATTGTTAACGCTTTTGCAAACAGGTTTGCTTCTATTTACAATGTTAGCTCAGCATTTCCTCAAAATTTCAGTCATAATGATTGTGTTCCCTTTTCCTTATCTTCTGTTACTGAAGATGAATTGATCCAGTTAATGTCTAAGTTCCCAAATTGTAATACATCGGGTGACGATTTGATTCCATCTTTCATAGTTCGCTATGCAAGATGTGCCTTAGCAAGACCTCTTATGCTGATAATTAATCTCTCGATTAAGACGAATGTATTTCCTTCTTTATGGCGACGTGGTAGAGTAGTTCCTGTATTTAAAAAAGGTAACAAAAATTGTCTTGAAAATTATCGACCTATTTCTATCCTTTCAAATTTCGCTAAATTATACGAAAACGTAATATATTCATGTATATATAACAATGTTAGGCCATCTATATCGCCGTATCAGCATGGTTTTGTTAAGGGTAGATCAACGGTAACAAATCTTGTGAGCCTTACACAATACATTTGCCAGGATTTGGATCATCAGGGTCAAGTAGATGTTATCTACACTGATTTCAGTAGCGCCTTCGACAGTATTGATCACGGTATACTTTTATATAAACTATCCGCATTTGGATTCAGTCCCGCACTGCTGAAACTTCTTTGGTCTTATCTGAATAACAGGTGTAACTACGTATTTTATAATGGTTTTTCATCTCATATTTTTATTCCCACTTCTGGGGTACCCCAAGGTTCCAACCTTGGGCCATTGCTTTTTGTGTTGTACATCAATGACCTTCTGTCCTCATTATCCTGCTCTGTTTTGGCTTACGCAGATGATTTAAAAATCTATACTAGTATCCGTTCGTTGCATGACGTACTAGACTTACAACACAATTTAAATATTATAAATACTTGGTGTTCTAAATTTAGCTTAAAGTTAAATATAAATAAATGTTGCTATGTTTCATACAGTAGAAAAATAAATCCAATTATATCGGTGTATTCAATACACGATACATATTTGCAGAAGTCTGAAATAGTGAAAGACCTTGGAGTGTTTTTTGACAGTCGTTGTTCTTTTTCCCATCATATTCTAAGTGTGTCGTTATCTGCTTCTCGTAGCCTAGGTTTTGTTCTACGTTCTTGTAAATATTTTAATGATGCTCGTGTCTTTAAGAGCCTTTTTTATAGTCTGGTCCTAAGCAAATTGGAATACGCATCTCAAGTTTGGTCGCCGCACTATGTTTATCTCCAGCTCGCGGTGGAAAAGATTCAACGACGTTTTTTAAAATTTTTATCATTTAGAAATGATGGCGTTTATCCTCCGCGCGGCGTTGATTACGCGACGCTGTTGACCGAACATGATATGGATGCGTTAAGTTACCGTCGAGAAAGACATGGAGCTCGGTTCATATGGAAACTGGTTAATAATGTTATAGATTGTCCTTTTCTCCTGTCTTCCCTAGATTTCTTAGTTCCTAGATTATGTTCCCGTTATTCCTGCACTTTTTCTATCCCATTTTCACGAACAAACCTGCTACAGTCATCACCACTGACAACGATGTCTCGAGCAGCTAATTTTTATTATAATGATATTTTTGTTGATTCAATTAATCAGTTAGTGTAACTATTCATTTTTATGTGTATGTATGTATTTAATGTATAACTTTGTAATTTTGTCCTGTAATTGGTTGTTGTTGGACAATAAAACCATATTATTATTATTATTATTATTATTATATGTAAGTATATAGGTATTTACATTATTCATTCCGAGATCATAAGTATCAGACAAGTGATTATTGAACATAATTAAAAATATCTGTTCGCTTAAGAGATTAGCATTTGCTTGAATGAAAACTTCGCAAAGCTTTAGCTATTATTAACATTTTCCATTGTAAGCTATGTCCTTGTGTGTTAATTTATTGACCACTTTTTATTGAAACGGTCTATCGCTCCCAATCATTTTCAAAGATTTCATTCTGGCGTGAACAATTAAATCATATAATTTATTTTAGTTATGCATTTTAGTTTAATAAACAAGTTGAGTGGTTCAAAGAATTTATTAAGAAAATAAAAGCTGCTGACGAATTAAATTTTGTTCTTCTGTGAAGCTGGAGTATATTAAGGAAACATGTATATAAATTGGTTGATATTCCTTGGACATTCTTGGAAATACAATTACTACTACCACAATCGATTATGTCTACATACATATATGTACATATATGCATTAGGAACGCTCAATGTATTTTTGGTATTTATCCATATAAACTCCAATGACATCGATACATTTATTATATCGCGAAATAAATTTATCAACTGCATTGCTTCTTAAATTATTTTCTACCGAAGTCTTTTTTATTTAACAATAAAACTTAGTAGGCGTCAGATCTAAGCTATGTCAATGAAGTAGATGAGTACTACGAGTATGTCAGTCCACTTTGATCGGTACATTGCCATAAGTACGCAATAGGCATTTAGTGAGATTTTCTGGGTTTTTTGGTAGTTGTTCCGGCATTTGCTGTGAACGCAGTGTTTAATTCTTTTCCACATAGCCTCCGAAATTTCAAGATTACAGAAGGACTTTTGATGACATTTGCTATTCATACCCTTAAATTGTACCTACTGATATATCAAGTCAAGGGGTTAATTATCCTTGTTAGCAAATTACTTTCATGTCAAGCATATGTATGTATATTAAAAAGCCTTCATATGTGTAATTTACTCATATTTCTACATTTATGAGGCATTCGACTCGGTAAAGCACAACGTAACTTAGTTGTTGACTTGTATTTTACTTGGTTGTACAGCTGCTAGTTTTGTGAGAAACATCGAATTTTTCTGCAACTTTTTATCGCCATTAATTTTTGTGTAGAGACGTGAAGCGGTACCTTAATGTAAGATTATATCTTAAATTATTGTGAAAATTCTTTACTTAAGTTGCTTATTTTATCCGTTACTCTATAATTGAATCTTATGACGCACATCATGTAATGTTTATAATAATTCTTAAAAACTATTAGCGTAAGACAAAAAATTTTCTACCAACGACTTACTACAGCCCCAAGTTAGCAATACTGCTTTTTGCATATGGGTAACGTATTTGGAATTTAAAATCAACGAAACAGATTTCAAGATACATATATGTAATGTTAACATTTCATAGCACATACACAGGTTAATTTATCCAACTGGACGGGTTAATATTCTCAAATCAATCAACTACAAGGAACTGTGCTATAAAAATAGTTATATGCAAGTCGGTATCATTTTTACGCTGTTAGAAACAAACAGATGGGAACACTTTAAATATTTATATATACATATAGCGTTATGAATGTTGAAGTTTTTCCTACTGTTTCCCACGATTTAAAATATGAGACATTAAATTAGTATGTCATTCCTAGAAGTTCAAAAGTTTGTTAAACTTATTCAACAACATAAACAAATCATGCAGACGGATGACCTTGAATCTTTTCCCAGTATTAATGTTGATGCCTATCTGATCTGAAACCGCGGAATCTTGTGGTTATGTTCACTCTAATAGAACATCATAAACACTTCTAAAATTAAAATTATGAAAAATTGTTATAACAAACAAAAGCATGAATGAAATATACTTATAACTCATAATTATGTCAAGGACTAAGAGCAATGATTTTGGAATTGAATTTATTTGTCACGTAAAAACTAAATAAAATGTCGAAACTGCATTATATAGAAACGGAAATGTCTACGGCAGCTTTATTAACAGTGGAGGCCAACAGCAAATGTTCTTAGAATAATCGAATATTAGTATTTGTGTTTTGAAGTAAAATTAAATAAAATTCTTCTAATAGTTACTTCCTGTATATGTGTCTCTGCTAGCACATTTTCTATATTAATAAACCCTGTAATATATTTATTAAAGTAACAAATAATTTAGTTCTGTGGTGTATAACATAACAGTTCATAAAATCATTGAATGGAAGATTGCAAAAAAATGACAATCACATTAGAAAAATACAAGAAATCTATTCCTTTGGATTTTCGATTAAATAACGATAACGAAATGAAATCTGCAAAACTTAGCTGTACCGCGAAACTATAGAATAGTTGATGTTTTTAACAAAATAAGAACGTTAGAGGTTTTGTTGGTATCCTATAATCAGGCTTAATGTCATGGTCAATGCTAACAGCAGAAATATCACCCAAAGAAACATATGACTACTCTTAAAATTAACTTACAATAATTGGTTTACATAAAATTATTTTGACACCAGATAAACCGCACTAAATAAATTGTTTACTTACATGAAGAACCTTTAGTCCTCTAGTCCTCTAGTCAGTTTATGTTTTTAGTTACAATGGTAAATAAAATAATTTGAAATGTTTACTTGCTATATCGCTTAAAGAAATAGTTACAATAAGATAGTGTGTGAAAATAACTTTTCCTGTTCTTTTGAATCACATCTGTAGGTAGCCGATGTTTACGGAAAAAAATGAATGTTGGTACCTCTATCAATTATCGGGGAAACTATGCTACTTTTTACAAATGCGGAATTGAAAATGTAAGTGCATTATATTACCGACTAAGATGTCATTGCAATGTCAATATGATCCCTGTTTCCGCCTATAATTGCATGGCAGCTGGTGAGAACTATATGAAGATTTTCATTCAATTGTAAAATTGAAAGAAAAATGTGAAAAATTGAAGAAAAACTAACTTGAATGTCATTGTTTTACTATTTTAGTAATAAATTGTTTAAGTGTATAGCAAAACATGCAATGTGTCTGGAACTATGTAGCATGAAGATTTATAAAGAGATATATCATTAGTTAATTCTTTTATAACAATCAGGTTTCTTTACATAATCGATTAATCATTTTTAAATAGAGTACATCACACTTGTAGATAGAATTGTTACAGATTTGTATATCTCCGCGTGCGGTGAGTTTTCACTTTATGTACCCATAATAGGTATTTTTATTTCTTTCTACATGCTGAAGCTTACTGAAGCGAAGAATTAGCAAATTTCTTGGTACAAAGTACAATGCGAATGCGTTAGTTCGTATGAGAAATTACATATAAACCAGTTATCTAATTAAAACTTGTATTAAAATAAAAGAACGGCGGAAAAACTAATATTCTGTACAAAATTAAAAAGAAGCTTACCCAAAATATACATCATAGTAAAACAATTATCAAATGCCATCCCCACCAAAAATCGACAGAGTGAAAACGTCCAGAATGTAGTACAGAATGCTGTAGCTATTCCTCCAATGAAGCCGACCATATTTGTACCAACCAACGCAGGTATCCTACCATATCTATCAGCTACCCAGCCAAACACTAAACCACCAAGAATAGCGCCACCGAAGAATATAGCTTGCGCTAAAGTCGGTAATGTTGCTTGATCGCAAACCCAATCGAGCTGTTATAAAAGCAAATGTAAATGTAGAATTTACAATAACAAAATATTTCTTACATCAGAAGCAATTGTTTTGTAAGGTACATCTGTGAAATTGTATTCCCAACCATTCTTGCAGGGAACCTTTTCCCATGATGAATCTGCTATTTTAATACCTTGATGAAGAATGTCGGTGAAATTAATGTTGTACATAGAGCATTTGTCAAATCCACCATTGCTTTGAGGGATCGCTAGCAATTTTCTGAAACAAGAAAAACATTGCT
The DNA here is from genome assembly GCA_004785975.1 of Popillia japonica. NCBI lineage: Eukaryota > Metazoa > Arthropoda > Insecta > Coleoptera > Scarabaeidae > Popillia > Popillia japonica. The sequence goes on along the minus strand of SMLS01073528.1, from coordinate 35,550 downwards.
TCAAAAAATAGTTAAAATCTGTAATAACTAGTAGTAACTAGTTTTAACAGTTATGGTTACCACAGATAAAAAGATGTCATCAAAATAAAATTTAAGAACATACATCAATAATGCTTATGCAACAAGTGCTTAATATCCGTTGAAAATACAAATTAAATTTCCTACGTCAGCTTAATTAGACATAAATCCTCTTACTTCAGTCAGCCATGCATATAAAATTGAATTACGTACAATACTACTCTTGAATTCGTGTATAAAATATAATTTAGCTTCAAGTTTGTCGATGATACACTAATGGTGAACATAGAATTAAATAATAAGAAATTGTTACAATTGCTTTAATTTAAAACAAAATACGTTGTGTTTTTAATTAATTTAGTATGCCATAGCTTATAGCATTTAAGCCAATTAAAGGAAGTAAGCCCAACATTTCACAAGTAATATATAAGACAATTGGTTTGTATTGATATCGACAAAGCCGTGTAACATTACGATTGGCTTACTTACAATTAGTAAAAACTTAGTAGTTTCTACACCAGCAAAATGTAATAAGTGTTACATCATTTTAAATCGCAAATTTATTTTGTTTTCCGCCTAACTTTTATATTTTTTTATTTTTAAGAAAAGAAAATAGAATTAAAAGGAACATATTTTTCTCCAACAATCGTCGTCAAACAGAAGATATATAGACATATATTTTTCTATATCAATCTATGTCGAACACAGAATATAGTTTTACGTCAAAGAAAATCGTTTTTACTAAAAGTGGCACAACACAGTAGAACAGTGAGGACGAATTTGAAGAGAATGGCAGGAGATGAAGTAAAAATCGATTTAATCGCGTGAACCCGATGACACGTTTTTTCCCGATTGCCTCAAAAGAAATATAAAATTTCTTCCATCGGCTTTAATCGTTGATAATTTTGCATATGTTATAATTATTGATTACATATCTAAAACAATCGTAAACTAGCTAACGAAACAAACCCTCATTTTCTTCGTTTTTTTTTGTTCAATTTATTGACATCACATATCACAGCTGTGCCCTTGATTGTGAAACGAGATCTGATACCACAATGTCACAATGCACAAATGCTTTTATGACAGCATCGCTAAACGCAAATCAAAAAAAAGAAGTATAAATATGTATTTGAGAAACCTTCAAATATGATAGGCATAAGTAGATTTTCAAGAATGCTGTTTGCAATTGTAAATTTACATATAGAGTTATCATAAGGTAAGAGATATATTTTAAATTATTATACTTTTTCAACAAATTAGATTAATAGCAAAAAATAAACGAAATCTAATCTGTTTAAGGAATGTGACTTATTCCCGGCTTCTGAAAGGTTAAAGCAGCAGTTATCTGTTCGGAATCTGACAACATAAGCCAGAAACACATTGTTCTGATGTGTTGTGTTGTGTTGTGTTGCATCGTGATGGTATGCATGTCACATCGATCAAACACTCTACTTCTCATTGCAGCGTGCACACTCATCTGACGTGTTGTGTTGTGTCGCGTTAATCTGTATTGTGTCGTGATGAAATCCGAGCAGGCCAGGTTTTCGTCAGAAGCCGACACAAGCGTCAGTGCGACAGCAGTGAAGTTAATAACCAATTAGAGAAATGAACAAAATTGTACTAATTGAGAACGTGTGAAATCATGAATGTTTATTTAATATAAAATCTTCAAATTACTGGAATCAATATCTAAGGCAGAGGAAGAGGAAGAGGAAGAGACATGGGAAAAAATATGAAAACGTTCTTCCAAGAAAATTTATTGATGTGTCATCACACATTTCTCTATTTTCATTGACTTCATGAACCCACAATTTTCGTTTTTTTGGTTACTGCATTGCAACAAATTACAACCGCAGCGCATTCTTCTATTCCTTCTTGGAATTCGTTCTACAAGCTGGGCGCCATGGAGTATTTGACATTATGTAAATATTTTCGTCATAACGCGTCATATATGTCTGATGCATCAGAGCAATCTGTTCATGATGCGTCACAACACATCCCATCACAACACGACACATCAGAACAATGTGTTTCTGGTTTTAACGACTATGAGTTTCTTGAACAACCAGTAGTTACCTCACGGGAGATATCTAGCCAACTAAATTATCTGCTCCAATTATTGGATATCTGAGAGATATCGAACAGTTTTAGTAATTTTTGACTGTCATATGTTAAAGATGCTTTCATAATTAGAATCAACTTAAAACCTTGCTGCATTTATTACATCATTTAGGTAATTGATTGCGTTTTTCTTATTACGTTTGGCTATAATATTTCTGAGTTAGAAGATGTACAGGTAAAACGTGGAAAGTTACTAGATATTTATACCAACATATGATCTATCTGTTCCATATTCGAAAGATACCAAGAGGATACCTGTGGCATATATCTACAAGATACTTGCTGTGTACCAGAAACCGGGAATTAGCATGCCCAAAACCAGTTACGGCAATTGCTCAATATGACCTCCATTTTGTTGTTTTAAGATTAACAACCTTTCAGCTGCTGTAATTGAGTCTTAACATTTAAGTATCGAATGTATGTAGATTTTCCTAAAGATGTTAATAGAAATCTTGAAACATAGTATTGCTATTTTAAATATCACTGCTAGAATCAATTAAATTAATAGAAAGAACTAAAACACCAACATATTTACGCGACATGCAAGGAGCAAAGTAACAACATCTATCTGTTGCGTATGTTGAGGAACAATATATCGAAAAAAAATTGTCGACAGTTTATTATTTCATCTACTACATAGATACTACTACATAGCTACTGTTGATTTCTATAAAATTATGCTATGTTTAGTGATAGTGTTCGTAGTTCTATGCAAAATCGGACAAATTCCAACCAATTAAAAATACCTAGTTTTTATAATCTACTATACCTACTACACAAAAAACTTCAATCGTTTAATGAAACACAAAACAACACTAATATTCTAATTAACATTATAACCTGTCATCGAAGAAAGGATAGCTGAGCCCGCTGGTAGCGTAAGCTCTCTGTTGATATCGATTTTAGATTTAAAACTCATACAGAAGGAACCAAAGGGTATATTCTACGTGCAAGATGTTGTCTAACAATAGATCTATTCCGAATGCCGATACATATGTATACAGGTTTATGTAAAAGTTCAATTCTATTCTCGTTTGGTTACGTACGTAAATTATTCACAAACATGCATATACACCGTAGGTAGGTATGTATATTTCAATATGTCAAGGGTTTTTAAACAAAGCGATGTTGATTAATTGAACGTGTTTGCACTTAGGACCGTTGCTTTTCAATTTTTTAAAGTCCAATTCGTTAACTACCCATATAATAAACTGCGATATTTGTATGTACACAATGCAAATTTGTTCGAAAAAATATATTCACATAACATCGTGTCACTGTAGGTGTTAAAAAACTAAATTCATTTTTTTTTCTGTCACGCAAATATGTCAAAAAGAACTGCGAAAGTATACCCAAAAGCATATATTCCAAACAACACGTTTTACTTATTAGCAATATGTTATATTATAGTCTTCTACAAATGTAAAAAAAAAAACATAAAGATAAGCTCGGTATTAAACTGTCAATTAAACGCAAAACAGCTAAAGAATCGGGTTTAAATTCCTAACAGGTATAATGTGGGGTTATCATATAGTATGGCATATATATTATAGATTGTTAAGAAATTAAGTAACAACAAAAACAAAATGAAACCTAATTGCTAAAAGAATGGGATTTAGTATGCCCAAAACCAGTTACCGCAATTGCTTAACAGAACTCCAGTTTGTTGTTGTAAAATTAAAGTATACACAGCATTCCGTACCATTTCTGGCTAAATTGCATCAATTTCCTGCATAAAAATAATATTTCCAATTCCATGGTGCTCGTTTTGCAGCCGTAGAATAACATCTCTTAATATTTGCAAATATCGTTCACTGATTACAGTTACAGATACGGTTTCTCCATTGTGCACTTCCTCGTAGAAATATGGAGCAATGATAAAATCAGCTGTAAAACCGCACCAAATGGTCACTCTCCGGTCATGAACACTTTCTTGAACGATTTCTTGTGAATCTTCTGTAGACCAGATCCTGCGCTTTTGAGTATTAACTCCACCATTCAGAGTAAAATGTACCTCATGTGTTAATAAAATACGAAATTACCATTGGGGTTCAATTTTCAGCTAAGCCATTACTCGCAAAAAAAGCGTACCTAGTAACCAAATATGTCTCCTTTAATTCAAAAGCATTTTTAGTTTACTTGTTTTTAAAATTTTGCGTAAAATTGTCCAAAGCGTGGTATACGCTTTTGTTTCCCATGGATACTGTAAACTCCCATTTCTTAAGCAAATAGAAAAAAAAAACCTGCGAATCCGTTATTCCTGTAGAAAGTAAAGATATTAGCTACACAAGCAATTAGTATCATGTTATTAAGGTAAGCCTTACATACATATATGTGTTAAATATGTTAAAATGTATTAAATATTGAGTATGACATAATTGAGCATTACACTGTGCCGCAAATCAATCATTACAAAATGCTCTTAATGTCCCAGCAATCAAATAAATGCTATGGAACTTACGCTTAAAAATTGAGAATTTATTGCGGTAGTAATATAAAGTAATTGCTGTGCTACTTTTGTACTGCAAGAAATAATTGCAATTTTGATTTATTTTATATACTTAATATAAAAGTTTGGAACCAAGCTTATAACCGCATTATTTTACATTTTTAGGAAAAACGCTCAGACAGGTAAATTTTCTTTTAAAAACGCCATCTTTTGACATACAATTTTTTTCTATGACGTCATTCAAATATGTCTGGGGATATTTGTGTAATTTCTACGCGAATTCGTTGTTTTAAATCTTCTAAATTGTTCGTTTGTTAAAATACACTTTCGATTTCAAATAACCCCACAAAAAAGTCTAAAAAAGTCTAATTTACATTTGAAAATATCTTAAATTGTCCACTATATTGTAAACATAATCCTATATATCACTGAATTTCTTTGTCTGTAGATAATTTTGTTGATACGCATGGCTAGTTATTTATTTATAATTTGACACTAAATAAATGTAAATTTTATTTCACTGAAGGAGTTGTTACGAAAACCAGATTATATATATTGTAAAGGTTTTGGAATAAATTTGACTTTTGTTCGAAGTGTTATCATTGGCCTAACAAGTGGAAAAACTATCTAGATAATAATTTATATACTTATAAAATTTAGTTCTCATTTTGATAATGTTATCTCTCTGTACCATATAGTAAGTATGTATACCATAATGGAAGCTCGGAAACTATATTTTTATTGAAAATATCAAGCTCTAACGGATATTAGGTTTTGGTATGTTATAAGAGCGTTAGAAAATATTAGCATTCTTACAAAAATAATTTACTGCTTGCGGCACCGCGTTCAGTGTTACATTACCAAGTTTATGGACACAATTTTTTAGTTTCATAACCAATTTTTCTAAGCCAAAATATACATTCGTGTTGAAATAATAGTTGTACAAATTTAATCACGAATACCATTAAGGCTGCCGATTGCATTAGATCTGTAAATGTGCATTTCACAGGTTTCTAGGTCTGGGTCAGGAATTCTTCGAGCAAATACGAATCGATGTACGCAAGTCGGGGACTAGAATATGGTATGCTGATAGTAATACATACAACACATACATACATGGTCATTATTTATAAGGTAGTTTTAAGGTATCTTTTATTTTTGTTTTATTAAGAACAAATTACCTAATACGAATATTGCACAAATAAATAAATTCAATATCTTCCTTCCGATAGATCTATTCCATATAAATAGAATTTATTTACGCAATTTATTAACAAAAATTTGATGATCTTATGCATAGATACATTACTTATAGCTGATAATATGCTATACTTGCCACTTATTATTTAACGAAAAATCAATACAAGTCTTTCAATAAAAGCAAAAGCAGTTTATTAATGATATGATGTTCACAGGATATTTAAAGTATAATAAAATATAAATAATGAAAATATAAGATACTCATTCCGGCATTTTCCAGAAACGTTGCAAGGAGAGATTATAAATGGTTTAATAAAAGATATATTAAAATTAGTATCTTCTACCAACAGCTATCAGAATTTGGAAACTGCAATAGCTTACTTCAACAAATTAAATACTCTTCAATGAAGAAAACTTATTTAACGCTGTATTTAAGTTATTATCCAGATAGTTTTTCCACTTGTTAGGTCAATGATAACACTTGCAAATTCTAACAAAAGTCAAATTTATTCCAAAACCTTTACAAAATTTATAATCTGGTTTTCGTAACAACTTCTTCAGTGGAATATACATTTAAGATACACACATATACCGTGCCTTCGAAAATGGTCTTCATTAAAGTAGGCTGTTTTTTAATTAATTTTCCTTCTAAGACTGAAAACACTGCAGTTTTTTAAATTGTAGGTACTATAGAAATATTGATATGTACTTTCAAATTAAAAAAGTTACCATTTCATTGTTTAATTTTTTATCAAAATATTAGAGTTACAACACAAGAAGTTTATAATTGAATTTATTTTAGAACTAGTTGCAAGTTAGACAATAGAGAATGGGTTTATTTTATTAATCAGTGCTTGCAGAATTTCCGACAGCGGGTTCCTAATCTACCAATTACGTACGTACAGCTACTAGGTGATGTCCATGCTTGCATAGATAAATTTCATGAAACAAGTGGTGTAACTCGTAAACCTGTGGCAGAATACCTAAAAAACGAACGGCAGCTTGCATAGAGGATATTCGACAAGGAATGGACAACTCATCTAAAAAGTGCAAAACTGCCGGAACAACTTCAGTTCCCAGCTAGAACATGCCACATCATTTTAAAAAAAGGATTTAAAAAAGTATTCATATAAGATTCAAGCAATTCATGAACTTGCCGAGGTAGATTTTGGTTCAAGAGCACAGTATTGTTAATAGTTCTTTAATAATGTTGTTTGAATGACAACGTTATCGACAAATGCTTTTTTACCCATGAGGTTTGGCTCCATCTTTCTGGTCATTCAAATAAACAAAATCTAAGAATGTGGTCCGCAGAACATCATGAATTCGTAGAAACTCTACTACATCCACAAAAAATAGGAGTCTGGCTAGCAGTTTCAAGGATTATCGGGCTTATATTTTTTAACCAAACCGTAACTACTGTATGCCAAAACCAATTATTACAGTCTTTGACTAATGACCTTCATGATGACGAACTGACAAAAGGATTTTTTCAACAAGACAATTCATTGGCATACAAATCTCGATACACAATCACCTTCTTGGAACAATTTTTCGATGATGGGATTATTAATTTGCCCCCGATCTGGCAATTTCAGACTATTTAATTTTTAGGTATCACCTTGTAAATGATTTTGAGCGGATGAAACGTAGAGTTCGTCTCTGATTTTAAAATAATGCACAACACTTTCAGCATCGTCTTTAGTGGTATAAGAATAAGAAAGTGAATTTCCACATTTTGCAATGGATTAGATGCAATTTAGGAAAACAAGGATAGAACTCTAAAACTGTTTTCTGAAACGCGTCTTGTGGCTGTACTGCAGAATCTTTAGACTACTGAAAAGGATTTGTTTATCAGCGTATAATTGAAGCGAAATACTGAAATTCCTTTTTCTGCACGCTTATGTGATTTAACACTTTGCCACTATTTCTTGTGGCCTTATCAAAAAATTAGCAAATTTTGAACATTTGATTGGAAATTTTGAACGGAGAATATAAAAACGTATTGCTGTTGAAGGACAATATTTTCAACACTTGGTATAATTTTGAATTATTACTTGTTTAATCATATTGCAAAATATGGAGTACATTAATATTATTATATTATACGTACATATACATATATATTAATATATATATTTATATATAATTTTTATGTCTAGTTTCAAGTAACAATATTTTTATTCATATTTATTTGATTGATGCCTTTAATTAAGCAGTTTAATTATCCATTTAAATGAGGGATTGCGTATATTTGAACAGAATGATTATGTTATAAGACATTTTGCCTACTTCACCACTTGTGTTTCTGCAAGATATCTGCAGTACTTTTCATAATTTAGGAAAAAAACGTTTATTGTATTTCAAGGCAGAAGAATTTATGAAGTAATATTATCTTGTCAATGATCGTTCAGATCTTTTTTATACAGTTCGGATTTATGTACATACAATCGAAAATTTTGTTTCAAGGATTCTTCCATTACAATACATATTATTAAGTTATTGTGTGCCAATCTCTGACAAGACTGGAAATAAATGGTAAAATGTATTTTATTGAAATTATAGGTGTTACTTATTGATGCATGAAGGTCAATATTTATAAAGAAACAAGGCCTAAATTTAAAAAGGTTATTTATATAAACTTTCATTCAACTTATTTTACATGCAACATATTTCTTTCATGCTCTACAGTTTTTTAGATGATGATGATTAAATCTGTTTCTTACAGTTTTCACGCCACTTGACCATAGCTTAAATTTCAATAAAAGATGTTTTTCGGCAAAATTCAAATATCTGGTGTCAATCTTTAAGATTTTTCGAAACTTGAACAAGGATAATAGCTTTACACAAGAAATAAAACACTTTGTTGTTACATATACATATTAAAGGTATTAACATCCACTGTACCTACACATTACATATATTGAGCCGGTATTAACACATGAAAGTTTTAGAGTCATCAACGTCTGTAGTGGAAGCAACTTAACTTAATTGACTAACCAACAAATTATTGTAATGAAAAGGACGATTGACAGCAGGCGAAAAACCCGCCAAAAGCTATTATGAGTCAATCGAAGACATCATCCTCGATAATGTCTGCATTAAAGCACGAGCACTGTGTTTTAATCATGTAGAACAAATACTATAGAGGAATAGTAGAAACAATTTATATAAGGCAACGTTTACAAACCCATAATGTTGTTCTGGAAAAGATGTTTGACAAAGAGTTGTAGAAAGTAATATTTGACATTAACTTACGGAACACAATGAGAAAACTAGAACTGTGTAAATCTTTTAACAAGGTTTGAAGCCTACTATAGAATAACGAATATATGTATGTATTTTTATGACCTTTATGTACTGATCTTATATTGCTGATACTTTTTTCCACTTCTAGGTCAATTTTCGAATTAAAACTGTTATAATTGACCTAAAAGTGGAAAAAAATATCAGCAACATAAGAATAACGAATATAAATTGAGTAATAGGAAAAATGCTTAGAATAGTTATGAGAGTTATGAGAGGGAATACGTAAAAAAATATATACAGGCAATTTGGTTTAAAAATTATGACAAAAATGGTTTAATATACCTTGCCTCTAAAATTAGCCTCTTTTGAATTATTCAATTATTTGTAAAAAACGATGTCAGCTGATGCATACAACTACATACGTATTCAAGAATTTCATGTCCGTATAAGTTTAAAGTTTTAGATATAGTTATTATGGAAAGTATGATGCATCAGATGAGTTATTACAAACTTGACAAAATAATATTGAGTGTTCAGAAAAATATCCAAACACTTTATCCCTAAAATATCAATATTAGTAAGAGGCCACCTATAGTATTTTAGATCTATTGTACAGTTCTTTTAAAACTTTGTAAACTGGTTAATTTATACAAGCTAGTATAAACAAATCAAACCAAATTAAATCGGATTGCCCATAACGTCAACAGTTTTTGTACAAATGTATGAACAGGGTTTCCCACGAAACTGGCTAATTAGAAGCTTTTGGACTTAACAAAACACTGGAAAGCATGTACTGGAAAAGGATGCATCTTATTGTGTTTCAGAATCCTGTGGACAGATGATTTTAAAATACCCAAATCTTCAGAAGTAGCATAAATTAAAAATATCCTAATTTCAGTAAACTCATATTTTCCATTATTTTGTTTATAAATTACACAACAATGCATACTTATCCGACACAAAATACGAAACGGTCAACGACTACAACAATAATGGCTTACCAGATAAAATATTATTCCGCCATTTGGGAGCATTAATAAATAAAATGGGAATAGGAAGCAACTCTCCGAACATAACGTTAATTCCTGAAAAACAAATAGACCACGTTTTAAATTGGTAAAAGTGAAAGCATTACAGATAGATACAATAATTGAAGAACTCAAACCCAACAAAGCCCTAGGATATGACAATGTAACAACAAACGACATTAAACAAAACAGAGAAAAATTAACACCAATTGTAACGAAACTTGTAAATGAAGTTATAGAAAAAGATATATACCCAGAATGTTAAAGAAAGCAACGATTATCTCTATATATCAAAAAGAAGATAAACAAAAACCAGAAAACTATAGACCACTTTCACTGCTAACAACCCTAAACAAAATACTAGAAAAAACCATACAGATCCAGCTATCTGAAAATTTACAAAAACAAAATATAATCTACGAAAATCACTACGCCTTCCAAAAACATACAGGAACTACATCTGCGGCTATTGATCTACTCAATAATATAAAAGGAAAACTGGAAAAGAAAAACACTGGCATCACCATCTTCATTGATATGAAAAGCCTTCGATACTGTCTTGAAGCCAAAACTCTTAGATAAAGGTCAAAAAATAGGAATCAATGGAAAGGAAAGAACACAAGCAACAATAATTAATAAACATGCAAGGCAGAAACTTATCTCCGGTATTATACGTATATATATACAAATATATATACAAATATATATACAAATGACAGTACAACTGCAAATAACAGGAAAAATATACACATATGCGGACGATACCTGTTTATTATATTGGGACAGAACAAAAGAAAAGCTACAGCAAAGGATAGACAGAGAGATCAACACAATTGAGCAATCATGCGCCCAAAACACGTTAACAATAAATTAACAAAAAACGGAATACATGATCTTCCAATCACAAACAAAGCAAAAAAAATACAAGATAAAAATAAATAATTACGAAATAAAAGCAGTCGACAAAATAAAATACCTGGTGTTTTGAGGTTTTTTTCTTTTTTAATGTGTTTTCTACACCCACAGTTTATAAGGCTGTAAAGGTATTACTTTTTTAGTGTTTGGCGACGGTTGATTATGATTAACGAACGAAGATTATATTTATTTACGTATTTTATATTTTTGCTTGACACACATGCAAAATAATAATGACTATCTTTTTTTATCATTAATGTGTCATCATTTCCATACTTATTTTCTGTCACATGTGTGACATCTGGGATTAGTAATACAAAATCACCTCAAATGGGACAAACATATTAAAGAAATACTGAACAAAAATGCAATGGCAATAGCCAAAACATACAAAATACGATAAATAATCCCAGAATACGTAAGGAGAGCAGTTTACAATGCCATGTACACTTCGCACATACACTACCTGGTTAATGTGTGGAGAGATACTACTAAAACAAACATAAGAAAATTACAAAGACAACAAACAAAATACTAAATGTAATATACAAAATGGAAAGTAAGTCGCCTACAGCAGAAATACGAGTATATAGAAAAACAAGAGAAATTAATATACAACAAACAATCGCATTCAAAAATCTATTACTGATCTACAAAACAGAAAGAAAGCTTCCCCTGGCACTTACAGTACCTAAGTTAGAATTAATCAGATAAGTATAACGTTGTAAATGAGTGGGGTGAGGAAGCCCTAATGGTAATCCTCATAGAATTTGATGCAGAATTCATAAACGTAATAATATATAGGGTATTCCATTTAAAATAACAAAGTTTGTGGCGACTTGCGGTTAACCGGTAGTGCAAGAAACGTGAAAATATTTTAGAAAGAAAGTATCATATTATTACGAACTCAAAACTTTCAAAACTAAGGTGTTTTGTTACGTCCGAAAACTTCTAGCAAGTTTCGTGGAAAACCCCGTACTTAGACAAAGTCACTAAAATTATTAAGCTATCTGCTCTCACAAAATTATCAAGAAATGTTGTTAACATACTTTTTAGTATGCATGCATCATAAACCAATCAAAACACACCCATAAGCGTGTATAATCGGGCTTTTATCGCACGCCTTGCGTATAGAGGTTGCTTGGGAACAGCCAATCCCAAGCGTTTAATACTACAGTAAAATGTCGGAAAATGTCAAATGACATAGGTACATGTCACTCGATAATATGTATTGGAATTATTGATTATTGATTTGAATTATTATTTGGACTTTGCAGGTATTAAACTTAATTCAGCTTCAGCAGCTAGTTTTTGAATTTCTGTCAACATTATTAATACAACAATGAGGTTTAATAATTAAGTGAAATGTCAAATGACACAATATAGAGACACATATCACTCGATAAAATGTATTGAAATTATTGATTTTATTTCTTCTAGTTAAAATTATTGTTGCATTTATACTAAAAAATATCGTATGGCACAGTGCATAATTAGCTTTTAAAGCACTCGTAACGTTAAAGCCACTCCGCTTCGCGTCGTGGCTTTAAACTCGTTACTCGTGCTTTAAAAGCCTGATTATGCACTAGTGTCATCATATACTATTATAAGACTTTGTCAAATTAATAGACCATTATTATATCACGTTAGTGTATGTACCATCACGGACTTTGGTTATGTCCGGTATCTAGCGGTACAGCCTGCGCTCCTGTCACTATTCCCTTTAAGATAAAACGCACATGGTGACAGAAGCGCAGGCTGTACCGCTAAATACCGGACATAACTAAAGTCCGTGGGCCTACTGTGTAATTGTATTACAAATGTTAAACAAACCTTACGAAAAGCGTATGAATATTTATACTTGAATCGATGCTGCTTGAATTTTAAGAATTATGTTATTCTTTTGATAGATTTAATTCAGCTTCTAAAGTTTCCTTTTTACTCTATAATCTGAGAAGATATTTTGCCGACAAATATGGCTTAATTAGTAGTTGTAGTGACCATGATGTGAATCCCAATAGAAAAATAAAAGAAATATTATCATTGTTCCTTTGTTGATTAGCCGGAAACTTCTGGTGTTTACTAGTTTGCCTTGTTATAAATAATACATCAAGTAAATCTACAGATTGAATGTAAAACTTTAATAACTAAAAGAGATTGTCAATGGTATTGTTTGCAAGTTTTACTCCATGAACTTGCAAGCTTGACCATGAGGCTGGTCGCATGCTACAATTTGTACTACCATTCTAAAGCAATTAAGGTCGCTAAGGTAATATTAGGCTCATTTCAATTATGTGTCATTATTATCGTGAAGCTTATAAAATTAAAAAATATATTGAGTAGAATTTGTTACCTAAAACCATTACTTACCTATGATAGTGTACTTCTGTTTGCATGAAGATGTTGGTTGGCGTAGATTTAATTATATACTATTAATCAAGCGTAAAGAGTAGTTGTAAACTAGCACCCAAAAGATTAATTGCTTGATAGATGATTAGACAAATCTAACAAATGCCATAAATTTACATAAATTATATATGTATGTGCTTCTGATAACACGATAAATGTTTTTCATATATTGACTTGTTTATTTTTGACAAATTTTGAAAGATAACCTAAGAAAAAATCATTGAATTTTTGAGGAAAATATATAATCTCGTACACATAGTGTAAACACATATTATACTTCAAACCACAACCGTAATCATAAATTCTGCACATAATTATGAATGTTCTAATTGGAATGAAAGAATACACTACGTTGTTTTCTTAATAATACTCATTTACTTGTACGGGAATTCCTTTTTTAGCTAGGTTGTTTCTGTTGTTTTGGGAAGAACCAATTGTACCTTATGAATTACAGAATAATGAACGTAAAGTTGAATGGGATGAATCATTACGCTAACAACGATAAAATTGGTACATGCTACAAGAGGTATAACCAATGTATTAATAAAGTAAATAAACAATATTTGAGAAAACCTGGTAGTGTCGACTTCTATATTAGCATGCATTTGTAAGTAGGTTATTTTTTATTAATTCATATTTTTTATTGCTACATTACAAACTACAATATCTGCAGTTGAAGTGAGAGTATATAATTTTTTATTTAAGAAATATGCCACAGGTCGTTTCTAAAAATAATATTGCTGAACGATTAAGTGTTATTAGCCGTTACGAAATAATTACAGCGTTCTAGCGTCTTCTTGAAGTACATATATATATTTAACAGTAATTTACGTTGTAATTATATATAATTATATATAATAATATTTATGCATTATAATGCAAAAATATTCTTTTTGTAAAAGAAATAAAATACAAATACAAAATACAATATATTTATGTAAGTACATATGTACATCACGGACTTTGGTTATGTCCGGTATCTAGCGGTACAGCCTGCGCTCCTGTCACTATTCCCTTTAAGATAGAACGGACATGGTGACAGGAGCGCAGGCCGTACCGCTAGATACCGGACATAACTAAAGTCCGTGGGTGTACATACATATGTATGTAGGTACATATATATATTTTACTAGCTTTTCTGCGGATATCTGCACGCGTACTATCTTTGAATATATTAAAAGACAGATGATAAAGTTACGTAATGCTTATATAATCTATATAAATTTGTTACATATGTCCCATATGCGCCATTTCGATTACCTATCCAACCTATGTAAAACACTCAGCTAGAAAATGGCATTGTAAAATGTTTATTTATATAGTGCAAAATTTATTTTAAAGCTGTGATATTCTCATATATTACTAAACTACAAACTAAATCAAAATTGTATTATAGCCCGTTCAAGTAGGTACTTCCGTTAAATTCCAATTAAAAAAACACAAATACTAAACTCTAATTTACGAGCGTCAAGTATCTAGTGCGATATTTAAAACCTGCTGAAGTTATACTACTAACAACTTTCTATAAACCTGACCTGCATTTTACCACTTTTCTGCAAAATCACGTGCCCGCAAAAATGTCACTGCTTGTCTAGATAGCACGCATTATATACGCAATTGTGCAAAAGAAACTAACGCCTCCTTAATTTCATAACATTTAGATAACTACACTTCACCGCAAAATTAAGGTATAATGATTATTTTTTAAATAAACTATTTTTCCGCTAAATTAATGAAGAATTTTGTTTGTCATTTATTCTTTTGTTTTTTTTTTTTTGTACAAATCTCCTTTTTACAGAGTTCGTATTTTCTTAAAATCATTGATTTATTGAAATTATGAAGGTGTGAATTTTGATTAATGTAATATCCGGTAATACCTAATAAAAAAAAATTAACGTCATTAAAATTACACGTCAATCAAGTCATGAACAGTACCCGGCAACATCGTCAATTATCGGAAGTTGAAGTTGTTGGAAACCCTTATCGAAGAAGAATACCCTCAACAAGAAGTTGGTCGAACACTGGCTGTTACACAATCTGTTATTAGTAGAGTTTGGCGAAGTTATCAGAAGATTGATAGCTACCGCAGACGGCCACAGGCCAAGGCGCAGAAGACCGATTATTGAGGATTAATGCTACACCAAGGCGATTCGAAGAAGGGTGACTGATGCTGATCTGAAACTATACCCACCTGCTACTGGGTCAGTGTTAACAGCAGCCCACCGAAGAGCTCGATTAGAATTTGTTCAAATACACTCCTATTGGGAAATTGAAAACTGGAGACACGTTTTGTTTACGCATGAGTCCAGGTTCTGCCTTTCAACTAATGACCGTCGTGATAGAGAGTGGAGAAGACGAGGTGAACGATTTGCACAAAGTGCCATACGGGAAAAGAAAATGTTTTGTGGCAGATCAGTTATGGTGTGAGGTGACATAACTCTTGATGACCGTATAAACATCTATGTCATAAATAAGGGAACAATAACTGCCATAAGATATCGGAATGATGTAATAGTTTCAATCGTTGAACCATTTGGTGCTCTACATGGGTCAGAATTTGTATTCTTGCATGATATTGCTCGGCCACACATTGCTAACATCGTAAGGCAAGAGCTGGTTGTCACCAATATCAATGTTTTAGAGTTGCCAGCGCGAAGCCCAGATCTTAACCCCATTGAACATCTCTGGGACAATATCGAGAGGCAGATTAAGGCTCTGGAACATCCTCCTAGGACACTATAAGAACTGTAAATAAGATTGCAAGAAATTGAGTATGGATGTATGTAGTACTAAATATACTAGCGACGCCTTCACCCTGTTATTGCGTAACATATCAGGATACCTAAGTAAGAATACGATAGCATTACTAATTTACAGATTGGAAAAAAGAACATTAATACAGAAGGTGTTACTATTTATCTACATTAGACCACTAAATTCCAAAACGGCATTCGAACAAGTTTTTAGAAATATGTTTTCCGATAGACTTCTCATTTCTAATTGTCATAATTCATTATAATCCTAAAGCAATTTCCGATTCATCAGATAGTAAAAAAACACTTCATTAGAAATATACATTTTAACTCGGACTGAATAGATTACGTGAAAAGTTTTACACATACTAGACGATCTGCAACAGGGATATTTCCAACAAGATGGTGTCACTCCTTACACGACTCCGCAATATATCGCTTGTTTACGACAATTTTTTGGTGACGGTCTGATCAGTTTACGTTGTGAACTGTTGTGTAGACTATTCTGGATTCCTTTATTTTCCAAATTTGAAGAATCATCTTTAAAATACCAGTTCACACACTTGCAAAACCGAATAATTGAAGAATGTGCCAATATTACACAATCCTCCGGAAAACATTTAATCATATGGAATAGAATTGTGTTCGCATGACAATGGTGGCAATTTTCAACATCTAATGTAATAAATTGAAAACAAACCATGAATAAACTCATATATACAAACCATTACATTTAAAATAGCTCTAATCTGGACGACAAAAGTATGGTATGATTTATGTAACAAGCTGATTAGCTGACATATCCAATATAATTTCAATTACTGACGATGAATTAAAGACACATCCATCTAAATAATTTTTAGTCAGATGGTACGTAATAGGTACAATAAACGTTTAATTAATGCTATTATTCACTGTTTTGTATTTTATAACCGTTTGAACGTATATGTACTTAATTCCATATTTGTAAAACGTCATTCTCTTTTAGCTCTGAATCTCTTCCTAATGATGACGCAATCACTTATATTGAAAAATTAAAACACAACCACATAATTTTGATTTACTAATCATTTTTACTTATTATTATTATTATAAGTATTTCATACTAATTAAAATTATCACTTAAAAACTTCGTGAACCAAATAATTTGCATGGACTGTAAAAGACAAGAGTATTACTATCAGCCGTACAATAATCTTTTACCTACGCTAGTACTTTTGAAATCACCTTAGTTGTATAATACTTTTAGATGCTGGTTTCTTTTGGACAGTCATGTATGTATACATTGTGAAACATAATAAATTCGCTCACATGTATGTCAGCTGACATTTTCCAAGAGTAAATAAATATTTGTCTGCTAGTTTTTTCCACAAATAGAGCATAACCGTTTTGTAATGAATTAATTTAGCTCTACGTGAAACAAGAAACAAGTTCATTACGCTAATATATGTTTGCGTAGAGTTTCTATTTTCGGTTGTCTTTACTTTTAAAATATTTCAATGCTGCAAAATTGCAATAGTTGGAGCAAACTTTTTGTGATAATTGCAACGATTACTAATACTCACGAAGGCTATATACAAGGAACAGTAATCAAATAATTATCGATAAAAATTATTATTTAAAATTGAAAGCATAAAACAAGTCGATGAACTTTTTCATTGTAAAGCTTAAGTATCTGATTTGGCAATGAAATTATTGCAATTGGTGGGATATTCGAAAAAAGGTTATTAGCATTAAAGAGTGCACGAGAATTTAATCGCGAATTAGGTTTTTTACCGACGGTCTAAAAGGGAAACTACTAACCCATTTCGTAATCTCTTTTTATTTCCTCTTTAACGCATAATTGATTAAAAATGCGAAACAATTAATTAAACTATATTCTCTATTAACGTGAAAAACCAATTTAAGCGTAAACTCGTAATTGATCATGTTTAAGATGAGTGAAACTTTTACAGCATTAATATACTGTTGTTTACATACATTAATACATATATTCGGTAAGAATACAAAGAAAAAAAAATCTTTCTTAGATAATCCTCTTTCATAATGGAGTTCGTAATTGCCGCGAAGTCTTTAAATTCCTAAAATAATAAAATGTAATTTAATAATGCACCAGAGCTCTAGCATATAATATGTTCGCGTATAATTTCAAATTAGCACAAGCCGTATAGTGCCACTCCTCCTAAGTCAACCACCATTTTCATTAAACAGCAGTTGACTCGAAAATAAAAAATATGATTGATAACAACCATATAATAAATTAGACCAGTTTATCGATATGATCATGTTTCAAGAGCGGTCATGTTTCAAGAGCGGTCAAGACTTAAACTGTTGTAGCTACATATTCCTTTTCGTGGTGGGTGCAGTTGCAGCATCTAGCCAAACTGTATTGGTTATTAATACTACTGCTCCCATTTTTGCCTCGAAAATATAACAAAATTAGAAAGCAAGATAAAAACAAATCCATATTTTAGACATTGTGCCTTATACTACTATTGTATGAATAAAATATTGTTTATTCAAAAAAGTGTTAACTAAATGCGCTTGTATTTTATCCAATGTCTAATCTAACTATCAGTTTGGAAAGCTGAAGTGAACAATTTTTACCACTGTAATTTCTGCATTGTAGCAAAAGTCCATGAATATTCAGTTCAGACCTGCACTTTGATCAATAAAGTATGAGCGCTATTGGACAGAGTGCATTCTTATACTATGCGCGTGCGTGTGATGACGTTGTTTGTGTTGGAAGGGGATTTATTTGCACAAATAAAGAGCTTTATCCCTAGAAACTCGCATGGAACTCCTCCTATGCTATTCTGACCGTGGACGGAGTTTTATGGCAGACTTAAGACGATTTCCTGCATAGTTTAAGAGCTGGCCCATGTTGTTTGAGTACTTTTCAAAAACTCATAGCGAAATATGAGACAACTGCTTTTGTCGTGGATAGAAAGAAATCAGAAAAATTTCATCACTGATATTGTTGCAGTTTTACAAGATACGCAAAAATTAGCACATGAAAACGAGTATGCCACAACTAGTGTCACTAAATAGCTGAGCCTTTGGAATTAACTAAGACAATTTCTTAGAAGATAACTTAAAATGTATCCATATAAGAAGCAGGTTCTATTTGAACTCAAACAAGCTGAAAAAATCAAAAGAAATGATGAAGTACACTTTGAACTTAGTGGTGGTGTGAACACGCATCATTGTCGAATTTGGTTATTAAATAACCCACAAATGAACTTTTTTTTATCATAGATCGGTATTTTTTGAACAGACCGAAAAACAACCCCAGTTACGGTAACTGGCCAGCGTTATTTGAATATGCATGAATTATGCGTTCAACATTTGCCCTAAATGAAATAGTTTTAATAAATTCCATTTCTGTTAATTCAAACAAGTATTTTTAATTTTTACATTACTCAAGGGTTGATAAAAATATCATGATTTCAAAATACCACTTAGTTTTGAAGTACCCTGCAAATCATAAAAATGTATGCATATTTTAGAATTGTTGTGTGAATATAAAGTAAAATGGAGTATTCAGAATTAAGAGGACTTCAGCACCTACATAGTATTTGAAATCATTAGAATATGCAGATTGAATTATATAACAATATTATGATATAACAATATATAAAATAACAGCGAGCAAGAATGATTGACGCGTCTGAAACCCCATCGTATATAATGTGAAAAGAACTATAATAGGCGTAGGAATAATGAACATAACCTCTTTTTGTCATTGTGTAAAACATAAACAGACAAAATGACAGATTGATACGCTTCTTGACAACAAATTCAAATGCATTATAGGTAAAGGTTTAATTAAAAGATAGTTTTGATAAAGTTAGAAACAAATATAGAACCAGCACGCTTCAATCTTTGTTGCTCGCACGTTATATCATAATGAGCGAAAAACTTTTCTTACAGTAACGTATAAAATATGCATATAATTTACTTTCTTTCTTTCTTTATATTATTCTTAGCTTTAGAGGACGAATCAATTAATAACACAGGAAATGTTTTGCTTTCAAAAGTAAACAAATATTTTTTGTTAAACACACTATACACTCTCACCTATTCTGCGCATAATATAATCTTAATCTAAACGCAAATGATTATTGTTTATAATCGTTATCAGCAAAAATTACTTTTTGCTTTACTACAGAATTAACATATTTTATACCTATGCGATATGATATGTATGTAATTGTTACTACCATTATTCTGTTATTGCTCATCAGTTGCCCCTAGTGAACCTTGTATCAAAGATTTCTGCAATAAACTTACCAAACAATAGTTTACAAAATTAAAAAAAATAAATAGCCTGCATAAATTTAATGATATTCAAGTGGTCGTACATTGTAAAAGACTCGGTAACCACATAATTGAACGCCTTTATTACTTGATTTGCTATTTGGATCATGTTTATACTATTAAGTCCCTGGCTACCTACATACTTAGCTTAAGTGAATACGATCAGTGTTAATATTAACACCCAATCCCTTGTTTCCTGCTTCACGTTATAATTTGCAGGGGTAATAAAAGCACAACAAAACATGAAGTTATGTTTAAACATAACAATAATCTACGTCAGTAAGAAGTATGTACATACATACGACTGTATTCTCTATATAATGCAGGCGTAGTTAAATAATAACTCTTTCTATCCAATATAAATTTATTAAGTAGAACAATAGAATTAAGAATAGTACATATAATATAAGAAATAATATACATATATCAGAATTCTGTCTACAGTTTGAAATTGCACTTGTATATTTTTATTTTGAAGATATTAAAGGCCTGTTAAATATTACGTGCAAAACATAAGGATACAGTCTCATAGAATATTCCCCCAAAGGTATGGAAGAGATAAAAACAGGTTAACTAATTGTCCAGTTTGTTTGTATAAATTCACACATAAATATAAATTATGTAGGTGTTACAAGGGAAACGGCGGCATATTTCGTATTGAGTTAAAATAGTACAAAATTGATTAACACGAGCTTCTTATATGTAGCTTCTTTTATGTATGTATGAATGCGCGGAAAAATTCAAATTTCAAAAAGCAATAAATATTGATCTCAAAAGTTGTGTTTATAATAACTTTTTGATTTTTTTCATGATATTGATTATACGGTGTGCGGCAGAAAGGATTTTACATGATAATTTTGCTATAAACTTTTATTTATATTAAGATTAACAAAATTAACTGAACACTTTAGTATAATTATGTTATATTTATGATCTAATAATATCTAGAGTGCCGTAAATGCCCTCCTGTTCTTCAAGGCACTTCTCTAATCAACTAACAAAATTATCTGTGACGCTCCTAAGCATATTTGGGGAAATTGCCCGAATTTCAGTTGTAATGTTCCTTTTCAAGTTCTCTAAATTCCGGGGCTTGTTACAGTAGACCTTATGCTTTAAAAAGCCCCAAAGAAAAACTCTGGCACGATTAAGGCGGGTGACTTATGGTCCCTCTGGTTGAAATTAATCGCTCTGGAAAAAACCGATTCAAGATCGCCGTATTGTTTTTTGTCGTGTGACAAGTTGCGCCATCCTGTTGGAACAAAAACTCCATATCTTGAATTTGTGGAAGAAAAGAAATTCGTTACATTTCACCATAACGTTCCGAATTAACTGTTACGGTGTTGCCATTTTGTTCAAAGAATTATTCTTACAGCTGAAATGGCGCACCAGACTGTAACTTTAGGAGAATGTAAAGGCCGTTCATGAAGTTCTGTAGGGTTTTCACGTGCCCAGAAACGACTGTTCTGTTTATTAACTAAACCGCTAAACTAAATAAAAATAGGTCTCGTCGCTCATAAATAATCGATGTTCAATACCAGATACGTTATTTCGCAATGCCAAGAAAGTTCGTCAAAATTCGAGTCGTCTACCTTTATCATTCTCGTTTAATTGCTAAACAACTGCAATTTTATACGGATGAAATTTCATACCTCTTAGCATACTTCGAATACTCCGGTCTGAGATATGGAGGGCCAAAGCTTGTTTTGTGATTGATCTTTTAGGGCTCGCATTAATTGCTTGTCTAATTCTTTCTTGGTTACCCGCATTATGCACAGATCGTGGTCGACCGGTTGGTTTTATGTTCCGAATTAAACCTGTGTTTCTCCATTTTTTAACCCATAAATTAATAATACGACGTGAAGGACTTTCTCTTGCATTAAATTGTGTCCTAAACCTTCTTTGCACGCCAGTAATTGAATATAATATTAAAAACTGTTCCACACAAAAGACACGATAAGGCACTGTCCACTGCATTGTTGACAAATGTCGACCTATGAAACAAAATTTCCAACGGCTACTCTTTTATGAAGAAAAAAACGTTGTTGTAACTTATGTTGTTTCTCTTTAAGCAAACGTTTAAAGTGTAAAATTCTTTCTACCGCACCCTGTATAATATAATTGTCGAAATGTTTTATTTAGTCCAGAATATAACTTTGTACGCAAAAAAATTCTAAAATGTTCTTATTGCAGAATTGTAAACGCGCAAAATACATTTCATCATTAATTTCCACTCGGTAGTAGAATTTTATTTTAGATACAATAATTATGAATTCGTAGAGTAATAGAAGTTCTTACATTGTCGTCGTCATAGTTATATGATTAATAAATAAATTACAACTTCACTTTACGAAGGTCATATTAGTATTCTTAAGTTGCTGCTAATGTCTGCTGCTTTTGTACAAATGCCGTTCCCGATAACATTCAAAGAGTATTTTCACTTTCAAGTTATGAGATACGCACCTAATAATCATGCAATAATTTACTGCTTGTGAATAACCACTGTTGGCACAAGTTACGTTGATGATATTCCCATTTCCAAATGCAATTGACACTCGTTCTTTTTACCAAGTTACTGGTGCGCAATTGAATTAGGACTAAAGTTATAAATAACAAGTCCACATGCAAGACGTGCCAGCAATGTTATATTTTATATTATTTAAAAGTTTAGTACAACAATATATGAATGAAGAATAACTATTTACTTATTACATTACATGATTGTAATTTGAAACTTTTGTTATAAAATGACCAAAATGATAAGCGACGCTGCCCTACTATTGTAAATAAATTGCATATTAATAAACACTATGTTTCTTGCAATAATAAATATGTATAGCTACATACATACTGCTAATCTATTGTATCGACATTAGTAATACATATGTATACGAAGTTCTGATCCAATACAAAATTTGCAAGAATATCTTCTTCTTGTATCACTGCATGATATGAATTGAAATGTTAATAATTTATCACGTTACTTTAGACTTACGTTAAGCAGCCAATATCGTATGCGCAAATATTTCAGATAGCTGATATTGTAATTATTTCCAGCTGAGTAAATTAGCATAGTTCAAACCTTCATATAAATATGTACATACATTCAATGAAAGTAAGTAATCTTATCTACAGCTAAAAATAGTTTTCTTAGTATTGAATTTAAAACTTGTTTAAAAATATCAAATAACTATCATCACATATTAATGAATTAATGAAAAACTACAATTGTTTTGAAACAATATAAGGATATAACT
Source organism: Popillia japonica (assembly GCA_004785975.1). Taxonomy (NCBI): domain Eukaryota; kingdom Metazoa; phylum Arthropoda; class Insecta; order Coleoptera; family Scarabaeidae; genus Popillia; species Popillia japonica. Next base: position 11,831 of record SMLS01073528.1, on the reverse strand, counting down.
ATTTCCACGCGTTTGGAACGACTAAATTATTTTACTAAAAGACATTTATCTCAAAGTTCAACAACATCTAATAATTTAATAAATATGATACAAGAGAAAGATGAGATAAATACATATTTACATACTTCAAAACTGAATTTTTTCAAAATCTTTATAGATATATCAAACTTAGGTCTCCATTAGACATAAAGTCCTCACTTAACAACTTACTCGTCTAACGACTAAGCGGAGTGTTGAAGAAGTATTGGAGAACAGCGCTTTGTTATTAGGTGAGATGCTTGATAAAAATACTAAAAAAGAGAGATTGAAGTGTGAAACATGATATTTCGAAGTTTTATGTCAGAATTTCTATTTATTAAGCCATTTGTTAAAAATAAGAACTAGGAAATTAATTTCCCTTACAATATGAAGATGACCCAAAACCGAAAATTATATAAGTGTAATATGTATAGTATACAAAATTACTTATCACCGCTTTTTATGTAAGCTCTACACTGATCTATTATTAACAAAATCCTGCAAATCAAAAAATAATTTCCAGTGTTCCTTATATGTAGGTATGTAAGGGAGTAGTATGAATATAAACTTCAGATACACAAATACATCGATCTTATGTTAACAGTAACGAAACTTAAAGACCAAACTATTTTTAGTACCGATCGTCATTTGTTTGCAGAACTTGTATGTATTATTTAAACCGGCAACTTTCTTTGTTTTGGCAAAAAATTTTACAATCTGACGTAATATACAATAGCTATGTTAAGTATAGACTATTAATAGGTATTAGAAACGCATGTGCACAAGTTAGTGTATTAGGACATTGCACGTACTGAAGAATATATGTTCATACTAAATGATGACTGTAGGTACTACTTAAATATACTTCAAAGCTGAGTCAAATTACGTTTTTATGTTTAATAAAATTTTGACATGGTTCGCAGAATTAGAACACCAAAAAAGTCTGAACACCACGTTGTGACTAATAACTTTGTATTTGTAATCAGAAATGTTTTTAGTAATATCAACTTAACTAACATATACATATAATGAATCCAGACACAAAGAACGTATGTCGTATAATTTACACATCGATATGAAAATATAATAAAAAAGGGAAGTCTAAATACATTTATGTACGTCTCAATAGAAACAGAGACTGCAATGTATTTGTGGCGATCAACAAAGCCATACCAAGATATAAAATAACCCTTAAATAATAAGTTATCATCAATAAAAAAAGTCTTGGTAATTTAGAAATAGCAACAAGTAGAAATAATGACACATACGAAAGCCACCAAAAGAAAGCAAAGAATCATTCTGCTGTAGTTATATCTTGGCTGCAATTGCTGAAAATTTGTCATCTTCATAAATATTAAATCGCAAAATTGCATTTTTGTTTGAGATATGTTTCAAACAATTGTAAACTTTGAAGTTGTGCAGATGCGTATTGTATATAACAAGAAGCTAGACTCCTTTTGAAATTTTCAGAAGAAAACCGCATATTATTTCGTAATTAGTATAAGTGAGTTGAACAGTATTCAATCACTACCTTTGTAAAACACTAACCCACTATCTTTGTGTTTCTTGCAGATGCAACCGTCTCACCTGACAACAACACCCTAATATAAATATTAAGCCTCATCAGTTCTTCAAAACTATCTATAATCCATATTTATAGCAAAAACTTATTTACATAGTTAACATTTTTATAGGATCTGTTTTGTCGTGCACTCATTTTCTAGGAAATAAATTAAGTTTTGTTTAAACTGTACCAATGCACACATCTCTGTATCTTAGATATACAATCACATTTTTGGGAAAAATAACCACAACGAACCAATACTGTTTGTGTGCTTTTTATTTTTCTTTTTCCGTTGAAGTAATAATAATTCACAGTACTGTGTATTTTTAATAAATCCAATATATTTAAGCAAGAAAGAATTGATCAAAAGCCATAATAATCTCGGTGTCGGTTATATCGGTTACATTTCCGTAAAACACTTATTATTAGCAGTAATATTTATTTTAATATTATCTAGAGTGTGATTTCAGTGTTTAAAGATAGTGTGTGACACTAACAAGAAAAAATTAGTACAATTACTTCATTTTCACTGTCTATATTATTAGTTTTTCACTGGATGATTGATTAGCTAAACGGAATGTTGAATACTTAACAGCAGAATTTTAGCTGTAGCAAAGTATACGTATTACTTCAACATTAACTATAATAAGGAGTTAGCAAATGTTTAGTGATTGAGACTGAAGATACTTTTGTTGTACTTTGTACTTTTTTGATTTGTGATATTCATAAATTATTTCTTTGTTGAAGTCGTTGAAGCATTTGGTTTTGCAAGTTTAATGGTAAGAAAATTAGAAAAATATATTACAAACTGTCTTCCTTACTGTAGTTTTCTGATGTCATTGTTGCTACTGATTTAGTATGTTATAATAGCATAAATTTAGTACTATATTATATACATATAGATATATAAAATCGAAATTTCTGTATACATCCAGCAAAATTTACTACATTTGTCAGTTATTCATTTTAATTCAACTTAAAAACGCAATTAAGTGGAGCGATATTTAGACTTCGACTTCAACATAAATAAAAATCATGTATAGGGAGAACGAGAAAATGGTTTCTCTTTTGTGTAATTAGTAAGGCCGGCAATAAACTCTGTATGACATTTACTGGAATAGACGGTTTTCTTAAATGGTATGCTAACATTGCATATACATTAGCAACGTACTTCTGCTACCTGTAGTTGACATTGAGGTATCATATGTTAGACTCTCGGCTAAGTTAGTTGAAAAGCTTTAAATTACGCCTATGTCAAGCAGCCTAATTTTATCGGCTCTACTAACTTAACCGCCTGATTTTGGTTCCGTGTAAAATATAATTTCTGTAATTGCTCTAAAATTGTTTTCTGGAAGTATTTAGATAACTACGAAGCATCTTATATAGAAGGAAAGATTGTTATATCTTTTTTAGTAAAAAAAAAACTCCTATGCTATAAAACTGTTCATATACATATACATATTGTTTAGTATTTTGATGGCAAGATAATTATTGGTACAGATACGCACAGTGGTTTCCTGAGAACAAACTTGATAATAAATTTATTAATAATTATATTGTAGTGGTGTATTACTTATAGCAAATGTTGTTATGCAATATTGCGATTCTTGTGATTTTTTTTAACTAAATTGAGAACTACCGGTCAATAAAGTGACCGCAAAATATATTTCGTGTACTTGACTGCTACATTTAATTAACATATTTTTGTCTACACCAATTAAAATATTTTTTGTTATGCTATGAAGGTCAAGTTTTTAATCTTCATGCAGCATACCCTCTCAATAATTTAGCTGTTACTAAAGTACTGCCTACCGCAATTGAAAAAATTCAAAAATACTCATACAAGTAATTATCCAATAATTAACATGAAATATTCATATGATAAAAAACCGTAAATACATACAAATAAACACAAATGTAAAAGAAGTAAGAATCAAGTACTATAAAATATAAGAGAGGTACAAAACTAAAGCTAAGAGTTTTAAAAGAAAGAATTAGAGCAAAGAAGTTCCACAACTATGTTTATTTATTCATTCATTATTGTTTAACAGCAACTCAAGCCATTCCATTCAATATTAAAAATCATTTACTAACAAACAAACTCATATCAACACACAAAAACAAATTGAAATCAAATACAGCGTAAAATATAGCTTAATGTTTAATAAACACATGTTTTATCATTCGTGATTGTTAAGTTTGTTGTATATTTAATCTTATTGTTACATATGCTAAATTATTATAATGTTATAATGTAAAAGTAAAGTTAATTATAATTAATGAAATTATTTTTGGATTCTTAGTGTACCTAATCAAAAAGTAAAACGATTTATTAATTAATTTGACACAATGAGATATGTCTGCCTGGTCTTTCAACAAACAGAGGTATTTATGGCTAAAAATCTTCTTAGATGACGAGAAAAACCGTTCAACATAATGTATAATGATATCTTATTTGAATAATTAAACTGCTTGTTAGTATTAACAGATCCGTGGTAATATTCTGCAGTTAGTTGGACAAGGTCGCTCTTCCGACCTACGTTGTACTTTCGACAGTATGTATAAACCTCCACAATAGAGTCAACACTTCCGGAGCTATTATACAAGAAAAATATATATGCGTAAGCTAATTCAAAAATGTCAAAAGCTAATCGATTATTCGAAATGGGCCAAATGATTCTATTACGTATATAATGCTTACCTATCTTCGACTGTTAAATTCTCTAATTCAGGTATCCAGCACCAATGTTCTTCTGGATTGATTGTAATAAATATTTGCGTAAAATAGACCCAGGCCACGAAAAACGCGAACGGTATCATCATCAAAAATAATAATTTCTGATAGATACCAAATTCACCTATATGTGGCAATAAGTCATCGAATTCAAACGGTGTTTCGTCCTTAACTTTATCAGACTTTTTTCTGTCACTATCATTTTGTGCGTCAACAGTAAAAGCTTTATTACTATAAGAAGCTGTTAAAGTTGGTACCATCTCATAGGATGTGCTTTTCTCATTGTTATCGGTTTCCGGTCCGGGTACGTTTTTTTCTTGTGGTGGCATATTCGTAAAGATCCTTTTAAAACTTAAATCGCACTAGTAACAACAATAACACATCACTTTGACGCGACAGAAAGAAAAAAATATATAATAAGGACGAAGACGTTTCAATTATGTTAGGCTAGCCCCTATTGGCAATTCCTAACCGTCAATGACTACTGACTGGGTCTCTAAAACTAAACTGACCATTAAAGATTGCAGTGTTTTTATACGATATTGCAAAGGCCACGCAGTCTTTTCGGTTTCCCTACTACTTCCATACGCGTGCCGGCACCCGGGCCTCCACTTTTGTTTATATCTACTAGCGCTTTCTACTTACACCGTGCCGTTTATTTCGCGAATTTCAATTTTAACGGAACGCAGTGCTAAAGACCTAATGTTAATTGTTCTATGGAAGTGGCATATCTAGCTTAAATTCCACTGTATGTGTTTTTAATGAATCACTTCCTGACGTCTAGTAGTTTTTTTTTTTTGGTATAGAAACGCCGGTTCCGATTAGCAGCATTAGAAAAGTTGATGTGATAAAACCATTTTTAACAAGAATCTCAAATTTGGTAACTATAGTATTTGACGTTACCAGCGTATTCATTAATATTATCAGATGTAAATGTCGTCACATGGTAACTACAATGCATTTTTATATCCACCATTAAAACTTGGATATTCCTAATGAAATTTACGCCAGTCGAAAAATAATAAACTCGAAGGTACTTGAAAATACGTTCTTGAGGTATTGCATTTTATATTATACTTACCTACATACATATAATGGCTTAATATAATGAGATATTTAAACGAAACTCGCTGCACGAATAGAATCTGTCAAGTATTACAAAACACAATACTTCGTATTGGCGAATTGCGACATACATACATATACAGCCTGACAATAATCTGCCTTTTAAAAGTAATCGCTAATTGAAATAACCGTCGACAAAGGTATACGTTACATACAACAATGACTGAAATGCATTTCTTGATGATGATTGATGCTGTATTGTAATGATTAGGAGCGTCCTTTACTAGCATCCCATTGATTTTATTTTAAATTTCCACGTTTATTTTTTCACTTTTCAACTTTCAGCAATCATTTAGACTTATTGACTCAACAAAATAGACCACTAGATTTTTCAAAATAGCACTAAGAAAGATTTTTTTTTATTTTAGATTTCAGAAGGGTAATAAGTTATTACAAATATTAGTAAAAAAGAACAAGCTATCCCTATTAGACGGCTGAGAGCTAGAATCCTACACTAATTAATAAAAGAAAATCAAAGTTGAATTGTAATAAATAAACAAAAATATCGACGAAATCGCTGTCATTTTGCAGCATAAAACGGATCATTAACGTTGTGTACTCCCTTGCACACTATTCCAAAAGATTGATCTTTTTAAAGTACTAGAATGATAAGTGTCTTTAATATGGCCGCAATCGTCTATTTATATAAGTAAGGGCATCTTGTTGTAATCCCTGGTCTTCACCGGTCTGCTTAATTTGCTGCTCGAGAAAGGTTTTAACGTACAGAGATATGCAGATGACCTAGTCGTTACAATAAAAAGCAAACATGAAAGGATATTACTAGCCTAATGAAAGAGGCTCTTCACACCATCCTCCCCGTCCTGTCTTAGGGAAAAGTAGTAAATGTGTTATTGTCCCATTTAGCAATAGAAAAAACACACCATATTTCCAAATCGGAGACTAAACTGGAATCAACATCTTCGTAAGCTTCTCTAATAGGCTGCAATGGCATTGTGCACATGTGCAAGACTTGTTGGAAGAACTTGGGGTCTTAAACCAAAAATGATGCACTGGTTGTATTGAACGGTTGTCAGACCCACGGTGACCTATGCCCGCCTAGTGTGGTAGCGAAAACCAATGAAGAGACAGCAGAAAGTGAGCCCCAAAAACTGCAACAACTATTATGTAGTTCTCAATGCACACCGGCTAAGTGTATAGCATTGTTTTAAAAATGACAACTTAAGCGGACATCTAAGGATTCTAGCTGGCCTCCGTGAAGACGTCCAATTTTTAAACAAGCCAACGGACAGCATTACTTTGATATTGATTATATGATTATATTATTACTTTGATATGATTTGATATATATCGACCGTTCAAGGTGCTAATTCCGCGAGGGATGGAGTTACGGTAGACTCCAAGTGTAAAGACGCATCCCAAGTCTGGTAGACGCACGGATTCTAAACCACTAAAGGAGTAGGGGCTGGTTTTGATATACCGAAGACCAACCTCTTTAGGGGGATTTGTAGATTGATTCAGCATCTACAGATTTCCGATATTCATTACATTTATGACATTTTCTTTCATTGGTTACAGTCTTTTCATCAGGAACTTTGTATAAATTATGTAGAGGACCAATTTTTTTGAATTTCCGCAAAACTATTGAAACATTTGAATAACTAACGTTCATTTTCAGAGATTAATTTATTATTGGATTTTGAGTATCTCTCTCGTTCTTCTACTAACTTTGTAGTTGTTACGCATATCAAGAGACCTTCCAGATCAGACGTTTTTTGTCTTTAGCGTGGCTAATATGTCTATCTATTCATTCAAACGCATACAATGAATAAGTGCCAAAACGAATAAAATTACATTCCAATTGGAATTGTGTCTGTTACATATAAAAACTATACTTGTAAACACAGACCCGAGTTATCAGACTATTCAAACCCTCATTTATTTTTACTGAGAAACAACCTACCCCGAACTATTTCTTAGTGCTTTTTAATGGACTTGAGAATATTATGTAAAAGTCACTGGATTTTTTTTTAAATAAATTGTACATAGATATGTATCTACGTAACCGCGGAAAGATTAAATATTTATTTAGAAAAATACCAATGACGTAAGTATAATGAGCTAGACAATGCTAGGATATATTATAATTACAGTAACAAAATTATATTAACAAGTAGCAACAACGTGTTAACTAAATTTTACGACAATTGTCGCGTGATCATAGATACTTAAAAGCATGTATTACAAAAACTAATTGATAATAATTTATTTGCTACTCAATTGTAAACATCAATTTGACAAAACATCGTATCGAAACTTACGAACTTACTAACTGAGAGTTAACTGTCAGTTTTGCCAGTCAGTCGATCATTATCTACATTAGATAATTCTGATTCATTTATTCTACGACAATTCAACAAAATGTAGCTCATATCTTAAATTTTTTGCATTAGATACGTACATACATACATACATATACGTACATACATACATATATGGCTGTGTTGACACTTTGATAAAAAAGGTAAATGAACATGTGTTTTCTTTTACATAAACATATGTAAATTCAAATTACATTTGATTAGTATTGTGATTTGTGATTGACACTTCAAATCACAATTTGCAATTAAATTCTTACGCTGATATTAGTTTAAACAAATTGTTAGGTTTTCAAATGGCCGTCACTTTAGAACACAAGCTTTCTTCTTTCTTTAGTTCTTTAGTATCATCAAAGTAAAATATAATAAAATATATAATAAAATTGATTGTGTATGGGTTTACTGGGTTTGCATCGCAGAATCAATGAAAAATGAACCACAAGCATCTATTCGATACCTGAGTCAACAAATTAACCTTTCTGTTGGTACAACTCACATATTATTGAAAAAAGATTTATTTATGTTACTTTATCCGTAAGGTACCAGGTGACTGCAGTGAAAGAGTTGTTAGAGATTCATTAACCATGTATAATAAAATTTTGTAATTAATTTGTAAATATGAACATCCATAACAATGGAGTGCTTTCACAAAGAGTCATCTTTACTGATAAAGCATGGTTTTGTAAAACGGGATACTAATTTACGAAATGCAAGAATTTGGAGTAGTGAAAGTCCACGTGAAATTATTGAGGAATCTAGAGAAAATAGGTCAATCATTGGATCAATATTTTTTCAGAGAAGGGAAATTTTTGATCTGCGTATAATTAGTGTAGTTTTCAATAAATACCTATTATTTCTTATTTATTAGTATAAAATGTGTAAAACTGTCAAAATATTCACTACTTTATAGGTTAAGTAATCAGTTTATTTAATTAACGACATACTTAAAGACATTTTCAATATGTCACATGCTACTTGATAAACTTTTCAAATGAACAATATCCATTATCTTATACTATTTATATCTACATATACCTATTAATGATGTAACAAATTTGAAATTTGGATGAAATTACAACTACATAATAATAATCTATATTCATCCAAGGAGGTTTTCATATAGGTCCACTATTATAACTCTGGTTACTGGGTACACTTGATAAATGTCAAGGGAATGACTGTTCATTTGGCGAAAATTTTCAAAATATTGGCCGGTATTCACTACGTATAATGTATCTTCTTGCAACCTCCCCTACCATGCAAGTTTTTGTAGTAAAGACTACAAGTTAAGATGTAGGAGTGTAGTTATCTGCAGTTACTTCGTTTTCAAGCACATCACAGTTACTTCACAATTACGAAATATGCAGTTTAATAATTGTAGTCGCTGACATCATATTGATTCTAGAAAAACATGAAACGACAGATCGCATTATATGCTGAAAATCAACTGTATGTTTGTGAGCTGATGTGGTTGGAGTAATGAAGCCAACTGTAATAAACAAGCACTATATGATGGCTCATTAGTGCGTGGAAGCTCGATATATCCGAAATTATAAAAGTTATTAAAAAAAATACATAGAAAAAGTGTAGATATTTTTAAGCTTTATATAATAAAATTAAAATTAGCAGGGTGTTTTATAACGGCGGTATATACGGTATTATACGGTATGCTATATCTATTCCGAGTATTTAAAAAGTTATGACCAATAAAAATAAATTCAGGTGTATTAAGAGAGTTAGTTCCGGTAAGAACAAAAATGTATGACCTTTTTCGCACTATTACATGGTTTGGCTGCGATTTCTATTTTCGCTCCGACTGACATGTCTGCATTAATATTCCGCGAAACTTCTCTTATTCTTTCTATCATACATATCTATCACTACAAGAAAAGATCAATTTTTGTCAAATCCGGGGATCAAGCTGGATATACGACTGGACCTCCTCTTCAAATGTAGTAGCAGTAGTAATAATTTATGCATCACAATTCGTGACTCGTCTTGTATATATAGTATGCATGTAAATATGATAAAGAAAAATGATGTTTATTATAAAAAAGGTAAAAATTGAGATTAAACTATGTAACATGAAATTCATATTCTTGACGTACATACCTATGTATGTTCTAAGGTACATACATTTGCATTCGCAAAACGGAACTGTACGGGTAAAACCTTCATCCAGCAACTCTTGGTGTAGCTCAATATGGTGTGGCCGGCCAACATCGGTAGGCATATACATACGTGCTACTACTACCTGCTAAAAAAAATTATTTAACCCCAGTTTATGCGACAATAACAGAATTCGTCGTTTTAATTTGAAATATTTTCTAAACCCAATGAGTTAGGGATAGGAAATAGGTATAAAACATGAAAAAAATATAAATAATATAGGGTGTTCCATTTAAATTTTATGAGAAAATTAAGGACCCGAGTTTTGACTCAGCTTGTATACGAGAAATTTTTTTGTTAAATTCTCCAGCCAGCGAAAATAGAAAACGTAGCTAAACCATATAATGGTGCGAAAAAGGTTTTTTCGCACCGGAACTAACTCTCTTAGTACACCTGAATTTAGACGTAAAAATTATCATAACTTTTTAAATACTTGGAACAGGTCTGACAAACCCAACACATATGTGGAATCTCACACAAGCAAGCAGATTTTAAAAATACAACAAAAGAAGTACATATATCGTTCCACTTAAAAGAATATAAGTTAGGCCTGGCAGGCCGTTATGAAACACCCTGTGTATATGCAACTAATTTTAGGATAAGAAGTTTAAGAATACGCACGCTTTATCTCAATAGTTTTTTTATTAACTACCATAACTATTGGTACATAATTAACAAGAAACACGCTTACAAATTACAGAACAAGAGCAGTGGTTGCAGATTCAGCAATAGCAAATTGTTATTGTATTACCTATCTATTCCAGCTCTTAATATGCTACAAAATTTAAAAAAATCAAAGTGAACAAAAGTGGCAAGTCATTTAATGTTTTCATCTGTGGTATGTACAGCCGCAATAACTTTCAAGCAGTTTCTCGAACTGCAGATCCGGTTGTTACAGTCTAGATTATTACTTACTTAGGAGACATCGTGCGATCATGAGGGGGACATCACCTTATAAACACGAAGGGATGGGGGAAAATGTAGTTCCACCATGAAAATTCAGATCTTCAGTAGCAAGTAAATAGACAAAACTGATATAAATAAGAAAATGTGTTTTGTCCTTCATAGATGTTCGACCACTCGACTAAAAGACCTATCGTACCCCCATGTCGTTTAGGCATCCCGACTCTGTTCCACTTCTAGGAAAAAGTGTGTGCGTAGGTCGAAAGTTAGTTTCTCTATTCTAGGTTTGTCTAATCTCACGGACCCAGATGCACGTAGGTTTCTTCAGTGCGCCATCCCCAGTCAAGATACATGTAAGCATCCCCAGCCTGGACCTGCTCCTAGTGCTCTACGAAATCTCTCCTGGCACGGATGAATTCCAAGAATTTTGCAGTGTCTTATACCAGTAAGTCCCTTCCTATGGAAGCTGCGTCTGGTTCGAGCTGAGTACGGACGATAGTTTTGATGTATCCACAATAACTACCGCACGTCGATTCTGATCCTTTGAATGGTTGTTCAATGGCTGCTCTGGCTAAGCCGTCAGCACGTTCGTTTTCACTAATCTCAGAGTGGCTCGGCACCCATCTCAAGATGAGGCCATGTCTGTGGCAATTAAAAACCACTTCTGAATCCAATTTGACAGCTTGTAGAGCCCTAAGGGCATCTTGACTGTCCGATAGTATTTCAACACATCTATTATCATGCGAGGAAGTTGAACTGCCTTCTGCGCATGTCTGGCTGGTTATAATTTTACCGGCGGGTCTTTCAGAACTCCAATTGCCGTGCCATTTGGCATTTTAGAGGTATCTACGAACCCACGATGACGGTTTTGCTTGGGTTTGTGGATATACCTTATAGTAGTTTCCCTGGTGGGAATCTCTACTTTGTAGTTTCCAGTGTAACTGAATACGGGCAGAATCTTATCCGCTCTAATAGTCAATGG
>SMLS01073527.1:0-25697 GCA_004785975.1 Popillia japonica | reverse complement strand
ACGAGCACCATGTTAATTCAGCGGCATAATATAATATCCGAGATTGTTTTAAGAAGTGTGGTTGTTGTTTGTTTAAGTAAATGGTATTTCAATTTTAGAATACATACTTTATCAATTACACGAGCTTAATACAAATAAATATCACCGGAGTTTCTAGCTAATCGAATTAATATGAACGGTAGTATACATACATCCATATCTGTTAGCAACTTTCCTAGAAAATGGACATGCGTAGACTAGTTCCATCAAAACGCAAACTACAGTTCATTTTCTCTTTTTCCATTGTTTGTTCGTTCGCTTACACTACGAAATATAGAGCTCTCGTAACTATCGTCTTACTGGTATTGTACGGTCGCGCAAAAAAAACACCGTTTAGACTTCAAATATTATTTCTAATTTTAAAAATATATGTAGATGTACTTAAATAAGTAAAAGATATACTTGATTTTGAAAAAGTGAAAAATGTCTGAATTAAAATTCTTAATTCAGTAATCAAATAGAGTTTTGATATGTTGATTTAAATGGCAAGCCACACATTGCTACCATTGTGTAGGCCAATATTACATTCCCCAGGCAATAGCATTCTTCTTAGGAGAATTTACACTATATTAAATGCGGAAGTGTAAAACTACCCTGCGCGTAAATAAAAATAGGTACGCAAGAGAATACTAATATTTTATTAAAAACAAAAACCGAACCAGTTTAATAAAAATTATTTTATATATATGTATATACATATGTCTGTATGTTGTCTCGGAAACACGTGAAAGTGGACACCTCATTTTGTTGCTTTAATACAATCTGTATTCAAGTCCACTGCTATGGATATTCACAATGAATATGTATTTACTTGACATGTCATTTTGTCAAAATTGTAAAATGTTCCTATCACTTCAATTTACATAATTACATACATTACATAATTATTGAAAATGCCAAGACATTTAACGGAAGTAGAGAGAATGCGAGCAATCATCAACGTCCAAAAGGGTTGGTCTTTGCGACGAACAGCAGCGGAAATAAATGTTAGTAGAAGTTCCATTCATAAAATTTTGAAATTATGGAATGAAGAAGGAAATGCCGCTGGCAGTCATGGAAGTGGTAAACAAAATATCAAACAAAGAGCAACATCTTGCGTAGTATCTTACTGAACATCCTTTTCACACTGCTGTGAGAGCAAAAGAAGAGACTGGTTTTCCTGGTTCCGGGTGGACTGATGATTTTTAGAGAAATGTTGTATTTTCCGATGAAAAAACATTTCAATACTCACTTAATGGATCACTACGAGTCTACAGACCTATAAATTCCCGATATTCGGCGGAATACATAAAACCTTGAGGAAAAAGTAGACGGATTTGTCTTAGTGTTTGGAGTTGGATTTCTGCAAGTGGGTTAGGCGTTTGTTGGGAAATTGATCAACGACTTACAGCCTTATCATACATTGACATTTTAAATAACCTAATGCTACCATCTGTGAGGGAAGTTCATAATAATGGCTGGCTTCATATTTCAACATAACAATTCGAAATCATTTGCCATGGCCTGCAAATAGTTCATTAATGGTGAAAAAGAAAATAATGCAAATAATTTCATTGCTCGAAATAAAATCGATCTGTCACAAGTAATAGCGAATATCTGGGACGATGCAGCTGATTATGATACAGTATCTCTCATATTTTCGATAAGGAATCGTCTTCAAATGGTAATTGCAAACAATGGATCATGGACAAAATATGAATTTAATTTATGAAATTTTCTGTAAGCAGTACCTATTTATAAATTTAATTAAATTTTGTATTCAGTTTTAAGGATTTACTCAATAAAATTTGTTCAACTAACTACATTAGGTAATTACTTGAAATTTTGTTACCCCTACAAAAAAACGTGTCCATTTACATTTGCTCCCCATAGTAACTCTACATTATTTATTTTTGATGTTCATTCTTTCAGTATTTATATTATTATTATTTGTATTATTATTATTATTATTTTGAACCAATGAAGAAATGAAAAATTATGTACAAGATAGGAGATATTGGGTTCTCGTACATCTTTATTAACAAGTGCATTAAAAGAAAAGAGGAAGGTGTCTCGTGATTATCTTTTACAAAAATATTGTTATGTATGTTGCTGTCTATTGGAATAATTAAATACTATTATTATTATTACTACTATCTCCTTACTCTTATTATTATTATTAAATTAAAAATCAAAACTATTAAATTAAATTAAATAACTCCAGCCAACGGCGTGCACAGAGAAAAATCAAAAAACCCGGATTATAATGTGAAAAATTTTATTCCTCAAAATTAATTGTAAAAGCACGTCACAAACCTACACAATACATAATTACATTCATTTCGGCACAACAACCATAAATTTCAAGCTGCAATTGCAAAAATCATCTTTAAAAATATCAAGTAGTGCATTCGGGAATTCAACGAGTGGTAGCCCTTAGTGAAATAAAAAACAAAAGGGAGGAGAGAGTTGTTGATAAGGTGGAAAAACTTGACAGAAGTAAACAAGTCACCACAAAAGTTGTATAAAAGAGAAATCATCGCAAAAGGCGAATATTAAGTTAAAAGTGCCCAGTTAGAATCTCGTCTATCCAAATTATAAAGTGTACAGAAAAAAAAATTCCGGCGGGAAGAAATAGAGGATTTCAAAATACAACTAGACAACAAACGGAACAGCAAGGAATCAAACGGAGAGCAGAGGATTACTAACACACACATCATACAATTAAATTGGGATATTAATAAGGTAAGGGAACAGGGAAGGCAGTTTTTAGTTAATCATTGTAAAAAAAATCACATTATGATCTGGTTATTGTTTAATTAACTTTTAATGCCATTATAACATTAACTTGGCGAACCACATCTATATTAACAATAAGCTTCTACTACTAATACAAGGAATGTGTCAGTCTACTTGGGCAATGCAATTACATTATTTACAAGTATAAAATAGTACTACCATATTCTCAATCCAACCTGCCACAACAGACTGCGAGCGTGCCACACACTAGTTCACGTTGTAATTTCTCGTAACTGCTACGTATGGAAATTACTTAACCAATTATGATGAAGTATTTAGTTCACAGTTCTCACCATTCTTCATACATACATTTTTTACTTCTCTATAGACAAGTGAATAAGCGGTTATGCGGCTGCCCATCAATGTAAGAGATTGTCTGGGATCCGTGGTTCAATTGGAATTGTATTTCTATTGATCTACTATCCGCTGGTTAGAGCGAAGTGATTAACTAGAACTATAAGTAGCAAAATAATGCCTTAACAAAGCTATTTTATGGTAAAAAAACCCTGCACCTAGTACTACTACAAAAAAGAATTCTATCAGTTACCAACATATTTTCTATAACCAAAAAAAAATTTATTTATCAACAAAAGTAATCTATGAGTGATAGTTTGATGCTACTCTTTTACTTTTTTGTTCATCTAATTCACTTATTTAATATAATAATAATAATTTATTTCAACCGCCAGCAGTAATATTTAAAATTTTAAATAAAACTCACTAACAATTCACTATCCGTTTTTCTTTCCGCCAAGTCAACAAGGGCCAATATTTTATATAGAATTGTCTTCAGGTAATTATATTATAATGAGTTGAAAACCAAATGACCCAAAGAAACTTTATACTTAAAGAAATCGATAAACAAAAAGGAATAAACTACACCAAACAGTATACTCCCTGGACAAGAACATATTGATGGGACATGCCGTAAAAGAATACGAATTTAAATTTTACTGTGGGAGTCATCAAATAAAACATGTGCATCGCTAAATAGAGGAAGATGTAAAGGGTGGGTGTGTTGTAAAGTTTACATAAGGAAAATGAGTTATTTGCGGAAATAAAGTAAATATTGTGAGAAAGAAACCAGTTCAATTGAATAATTATTCTCAATGTATGTACGTTTACGGAAATTGTCAAACCTCATATATTACCTCACATTAAAATTCATCGAAAAAGAGAAAGTTTGGTGGCTAAACTCGGTTTACGATTCGTAGACGTGCACGTCATGACCGGAATTTACGGAATCTCCAATATAGAAATAACAAAATATAATAGGCTATGAAAGTAAAATATTAACATAACTGCAAATGCGTGGCAAAGCCCTCGAAAAACGATAGAAAATAAAAAACTGGCAACGTACAGGTATAATATTATGTGAGCCGAATTCATTTTGCATCTATCTATCTTTAACTGGATGCTTGTAGTAATAAAGCGATTTGCTTATGAACTGATACAAATACATTTAAAATAGCTACGGAAATATATTCTTTTTCAGATACTTTTAATATCTGTATTATTACATAGTATAACGTTTGCCAACACCCATTAATAACACATAAACACAAATAAAATAATTATTGTATTTCTCCTAACTTAGCTGATTTTAATAATAGGGTACAAATTAATTTTAGAACTATAAGAAAAATTATTTATCAAAGCAGTTATTAGACAGGAATCTATGTTCACCAAGTTTGTTTCGTTAAAAAAGTTTGATTTTATTCTAGTATTAATTAACACACAGTAAACAAATAATAATTTATTTAATAATAATAATAATAATAATAATAATAATAATAATTCATGCCTTAGCATCCCCCAACTGCTTGCGCCAATTACAGGGGGCATCGGCTGGCCATGAGTTATTATTACGCCTGCGGCTGTAGACCGACTTAAGATGTTATCTTTCCGCATTTACCGTGGAATTTGGGAAACTACAGAAAACCAAATTCAGAAAGAACGCACCGGATTCGAACTCGGTACCCCCCAAATAATAAGGAAGGTAAACAAAAAGACAGTCAAACTAAAAACAAATTAATACAATTTTATTGTGTAGTTTCATATGAAACTCAAACAATACGAAAATCCTTACTCATACAATTTTTTAATACTTCGAAATATGTATAGAGAAATTGTATGCGCTTGTGATTTAACTATATGTATGCTAAAATCGCATTAACGAATTATCAATTTAGGAATATAAAAATGATCCCTTGCATATATATAATTGTGTAGTTGCACATGAAACTCAAATTATACAAAAATCCTTACTCATACAATTTTTAATTACATTAATACTTAGAAATATAGTGAAAATGTAGGCGATAGCGATTTAACCATATTTATTTATTTCAAAATATGATAAGATCCCATTACAAAATTATCAATTTGGGAATATATAAATGATCCCTTGCATTAAGCATAATTGTGTACCTGCATATGAAACTCGATTTGATATAAAAATATATTGCATCTATAAATATAATTTACATATAGTTGACCATATCATTACTGCTTCGCATTCAATTATCGCTGTAAAGCATACTTTTATCGAGTTTTATGGCAATTTGAGTCGATTCTAAATCAACCCACTGTACAAGTGTACTGTGTATAAGGCAAACAACACAAAAATGTCTTCTACACGCCTGAATCGGACATTTGGAATGTTGTCTACAAGATGTCTTATAAACTCTGAATATTAAAGAACTCAACATGATGAGATTCTTCTACAGTCTCTCTTATAAATGTATAAATGTCTGTTTTGGAGTATGCAAAACACGTTTCTAACGCGAAAATGCTGAGACATGCATATGTCTAGTGCACTGTCCTCTTGACGTTTTAGTTATTTAGATACCTAATAAAGTAAATCAAGCATCCACATATATGAGCTCAAATTCTTTAGTATATAGCATGCAGATATAGCATTTGTGCGTGCTGAATTCAAAAATGGATTCCGTGTCATTTTCCAAGGTATGTAGGAAAAAATAAAAAATAACTACATATTTCAAACAAGTCATTTAACATATGAAGCAATCTACACCGTATTTATAATTGAGTTGGCGAAAGAAAAACGAGGAGAAGCTATATTATCGGAATCGAACTGGCTGATCCAATATTTGGAGATTTATTTTGCCAAGAGAGGCGTCGGGATTTTGAACATACAGCGCAGAAGTTTGTAGGAACTGAATTACATTCACATACCTACAAAAATAAGGGTAAGCTTTAAGTTTTAATTAACCTCCTACAGTAAACCTAGTCTGCAGAAAAGATTGTTGTGGCCATCAAATCTGATATGCTCAATATGTCAGTCGAAAATTAATTCATATTGTAGAAATACCAGGTTTACAGAAATTCTAATTAAGGTAGGTATAAAGATGGTATAAAGCTTATAATTTAGAAATAGGACGCATATATGATCGATAGTAAAATAAAAGCAATAAAATATAAATACAAATATGTTTTGTAAGATACTTTTATACATAGTAGCGATTTCCTTTTCATCCTCTTCATAACTTCTAAACGGTAAGTGCTACTGCCACGGAAAAACTTCTGAACCCATTTCATTAAACTTTAGTCTTGATAGTAATTTAATTTCATGGCGTAACTTTGTTATTGCAGATGTAATATCTTCCACATTTTTATATTATTTGGGGAAACAATTGAAGAAAGATGTTTTTAATCTTGCACTGGTTTAATTAAGAAATGTAGATATACAATGTGTTCCAAAAAGTTTTATACAAATGGAGAAAAAATGTACTTATCTTAAATTTCACAAAAAATATAAGCTTTGTATGACTTATAATAGATCATAGACAAAATTTCTAAAACATCGGCTGGAACACAGGGAAAATCAAAATCATGATTTGGAGTGAGAGTAAAATACGTTCAAACTGTAGTGGAGAGCAAAATGATCATTGAAAATGTTATTAAGGAGCAAAAAATTATGTCCACTTGTAGATTTTTGGTTTTCCCAGATAAAAATTTCAAAATAATTATTACCGAATTAGATTATTTTTTGAATAAAGGATTAAGACATGATAAATAAAAATTGATAACCTACTTATCAATTTATCTCCAATTAATAAAATAATAATAAACTAATAAATTTTATTGGGAACATGTAAAATTACTTAAATAGTACGGAACTTTAACGTATCCACCGTTCATTTTTAAACAGGTGATTGATCGTTGATTAAATTCGCGCAAGACATTTTTAATCACATCTGGAGTTATTGCTTCTCATACATATTTATCTAATGAATGAGTCTTTCAAGATGATCAATATCTTAAAATGGCTTGCAACGGTACCTTTTCTTTTAAGTAACCCCACAAAAAAGTCTAGTGGGGCAATATTTTTCCTCGTTCATTTAGTGGTAATCCATCAAGAAAGTCTGACAAATAATTATTTAGAAATTGTAGGTATTTTTGTCCATTCATGTTATTTCCAAAAAGAATGGTCCAACAATTCTCTCTTGGCGACAGTATTTGTAGTGTCATAAATCGGGAATCTTCCAATTCTTCTTGGGTTTCTTTGGTTTAAATTTATTTGACTTTAAAATTCGTGCAACTGTACTTTTATTTACAATACGACCGATAACATCACATGAGTTTCAATATCTTCATTTCGAACTCATGCTTGATATTTACACTCTTGAAGAGAGAACTCTTGAATTTATTTATTACATACCTATCTGACAGTTGTAAAATGTATTATTTTATCGTGGTGTCGATTATTAAAAATTTATGCTGCTTCACTACATGTTTTTTTATTTTCTCCAACAATAACATCAATTTCAATTTTATCGTCAATACTCAGTTTTACTGGCATTTCTCTCATTATTGCAAACACTCACTGACGTAATATTTGACATTTGTTGACAGTTGTTAGATATTCCAAAGCACTCTAATAACAATTTTAATGTCAAATTTTAATTTATCTGATAGTTTTAGGTCTGCAGATTCTATTCCTGTACGCAACTATTCATTTTATGACAACAATTATTTTGTCTCAGTGCACCATCAGTACCAGCAGATATGATGTACCATTGATGGCACAGTGTATATTTACGAGCTTCTAATTGAATAGTTCTTATCAAATCTGTGACATTATAAAATAAGAGGTATGATTAATGCTCAAGCTTCAATTGTGTTCACCTGTGAGTAAGTGAAATTTTGTCTAATATTGAGAATCTCAACCAGCATACTCTCAATGATCAAATAAGTCTGAGCAACGAAAGAACACAACTTGAAAATTTCAATCAAGCATTTAACCAAAATCATCAAATGGGTACGTAAATGTAACGCTGAATATATTTTTGTTGACGAATATTGATAAATAAAATTAAGCAAGAAAATGTCCATATAATTTCTTCAAATCTCAACTAATTAAGTGATGAAGCTGTTGTTCGCAATATTTCCAAAAAGATAAATAAAAATTATTGGACAAGTGTCAAGAAATCATCACTAACTCTTGATAAAGGAAGAGTAAAATCCACTGCATTTCATGTATGCAAAAGTTATAAAAATAATAACAAAATATCTTTGACTTTTGGCTGCTAGTCAAAGAACAAGACCCTTACTAAAAATATGTACTTACTCTGCTAGTTGAGGATAAAAGTTGAAAAATACTGGAGGCCCAAATGACCGTCTGCTGGGACCTCAGATATGTAGTATGAACAGCAGCTGGGAAAAGAATAGGTGAAATAAAGAGAAGCAGCAAAAACAGAAAAATAAAAAGAGACTGCAAGAAGAGAAGAAAAGAATAATGAAACAGCAACCCACTTGTTCCTGACACCAAAATTTTTGTTAAAAAATTATTTCAAACGACTGAATAACGTTTATTGGGGGATAACATAACATTTTTGCAAAAAAAAAAATTAAACATTTATAAAAACATACACCGAGCCTTTCCTTTCCAATTTATCACAAATAAAAGAAAAGAACTCAATTTTGTAGTAGCCTTTACGAAAGAGCTTAAAGCGCCATAACATAATTGCAGTAATTACATTTTTTTCATTCAATGCGACTTTCCCTCAACTTCAATTTTCATTTACCGATCGGAGGCTGCTATTAAATACGCCCTTTTCACTCTAACTTCAATATAACATCGATTTTATTGTCATAACATTATTTAAAAAAACGCAAAGGTACCTTTATTTTAAAACGTATGGCCATTGACTTCGTACGATACAAGTTCAAGGTCGTATAAACAGATGATGTTTGGCTTACATCTGCCATTCTATTAAATACGGGTACAGTATGGTGGAAGAGAAATGACACCACGCTTCAATTTCAAAGTATGAAATAATTCGTTTTCATCGTCGTTTTCGGTTATTTTCAACCCTAAATTTTTGATATGGTTTTTTGGTTACTTAAGAAGCAATATGGATGAGTTTTCTTGTACAGTTTGACCAAATAAGGTTTTTTAGAAATAATTTTTTTTCTCGTTTACGCTTACAGATAGACCCAAGGTGTATTATATGTTTTTGTTTCTAAATCGTTGTAGCTAGCATCCCCTAAAAGCATGCTTTGTATATCGCGGACATCCTGTATAGGACCTCACTGTTTGACAGACATAGGAATAAACTTCCATCAATTTTTATGGAAAGTGGTGTTTACCATTGTAAGCTTATGATATTTTATAACATACATATAAACGCAACATAGGCATATTTAGTGATATAAAAAGTATATAAAAACTTACTCCACAAACGTCACATCTATATGCTCCATTTTTGCACAGCACCGCAAAACTTTAAATCATCTTTAAATGTCAGTACACAATATTGATGATATTGATTGTAACCTGCATTATCGGTAACATGCTGGAACTACATGTCATACAGTTGTAAAAAGGTACCAACAAATGACTCTATGAATAACGACTAAATGTTTTCAAATTCTCTCTCAGAAGCAAGAGACCTATATATAGGACGTTAGGGTAAAGTGGGTTAGAGATTCAACAGAAAATAAAGGAAGTAGACTATATAAGATAATAGTAAATTATTCGTGCTAATAATCTCTAAGGTTATGAAAAAAAATTATAATCTGTTCTAACAAAAATGAAAAAATTAGATGCATATTTGATAAATAAAACGTGTTTACAATGAATTGTTGTACTAACCTCAAAACTTATAATAAAGCCATGCATTTTTAACAGTTAATGCAAGTATTACCCATTAAAATAAAAGAAAATAATTGTCCACTTCTATATACTCATACGAATGGAACTTTGTACCTACCGTTATCAGTGGCAAATCAGTATACAACCTCCAAACTACTGCTAACTGAACTTATCTCGAATAGAACTCATACATATGTACATGTATTAAGTTAGCCTTTTACGTAAGAAGCAATGTAATAGGGATTAAACCATTCATATGAAAATAAATCAACACATATATCAATCATATGTAAAATAATTTCAACTGTATAAACATATGTATAAATAAAAGATGACATGCCAAAATTGAAAATTGAAGATTAAAGGGAAGATACAAAATGAAACAAAAGATATTCTATTCTGGCGAAGAAAATTTACGATAAAGCGTGACGTCTCAGTGGTTTATCTTGTCCTATATTCTGTCGCTTTTGATTCATCTCACCTGGTTTAACTTGTATTAAAAATCTTTCAAGGGATTTCATTTTTGTATTCTTGTTCGGATGTTTTTAAAATATGCCGTTATCTTTCGTTCACTGTTGCAATTTGTTTGACCTTGATTGGTGTGAAATTTTTGTTCAAAGAAAAGAATTTAAACGAATCTTAAATACAGTTTAAATGTAGAAATTTAATTTTAAATTGTAACAGAATAATATTTTGAGTTAAGTTTTGATAGTAACACAAGTTTATTTTACACAGAGTTGCAATTGGGAGTTTTTTCCTGTATTTTTATCATTTAACAGGAATTTAATTATCATCTTCAAAATTTTGAAAAAGCTCTTGTATACATGAGCGAAACGTCAATAAAATATGATATTCAATATAATCAGTCGTTTTAATATAAGAAATTTCCGCATTACCACGAAACATCAACAAATTTATATATCAAGATACGGAAAAGAAAATGTCCTAGCAAATTAATTGGGTTACATAATTGAAATGAGATATGGAAAGAAAATAATCATTTTGAAAGCTTTTGTCAAAAATGAGTAAGAGACGATTTTTAGCTTAGTACAGCAAATAAATGGCAAAAAAATATAATCAAGCCTATAATACATGTAGATTCCTCAACTATTTATGGTATTTTTACAAAAGCAAAACAATTTAACTTCTCTAACTTTGTTCCGCTTCCTGAAGTCCTATTCAATTCGTAATAAACTTACTAACTAAATAACTAGTACCCGCAAAACCAATTTACTTAAAAAAATCGTAATAACGGTTAAACGTAAAATTAACTTTTAAACTGTTAAAGACTTAAACAAATCGCTTTACGATAAAAAGAGGCAAACTCTTTTATGCCATACAATTAACTTACGCGTAAATGGACACGTTTTAGCCAATTTTCAATAAGATTCAAGTTGCGGTCGATCGACCGTTTTCTACCCAAATCTATTACACTTCAACAGGAACATTTTACGCACAAAATGTACCGAATACATTTTTGATGGATATATTGGTTATTTATCAACCGATTTTGGAAAGCTTCTTTCATTGTGTTTAGCATAAAGGAGACTATTGAAAACGGAATATGACCAATTTTTTAAATTGTCATTCTTGGAAGATATAATCCGTATATAAGGTAAAATATAATACATATAATACGGCATGTGATAGCAGTTCATAATATAATAAAATGAACAAACATGTGTTTGTTTATTATTTCTTTTCACAAATTGCTAGCTAATTCGAAAAATATGAGAACTTCGCGTTTTCACTTTTGTTTAAGTAAAAATTTACATTTTTAAACGAGAAAATCCGCTCAGAGAAGAATAATTCTTTTTATAAAAAAATATAAATATTCTACATTCTAAAATTGACACCAGTTCAATTTAATACTGACCAGAAGTGTATAGTTTATAAGTAGAATTCGATAACATTAACAATAGTGAAATTATTCATGCCATTTCCAATAGAATCCTTTGCCCCAAACCTTCTAATTTAATATGTCCAATAAAATTATTCTATTTTAAATCCCCCCATAGAAAAGATCAAAGGATGTTTAATGAGAAACACGGCAACCACGCGAGCGGTCCTTACTACCCCTCTATTTACCGAAGGTAACCTGTCCAAGGGATTTTTATTAAAATATTTAATAACGCCGATATTCATTTTGTTCTGAACTTTATCGTCACACTGTTTGTATTCAACACGACTCTCGCAAAGTTATTGTAAGAATAATTTTAGTACCTGGAAAAACTGCAGTATTGTATAATATAGTGTATTATTATATTGCCGCGGTGACTTTTCGCACGCATTTTCGGAATGGGTTGGCTTTTTGAGCTTTTAGAGCTTGAGCGTTATAAACTTCATTATATTTAACGATCTCCTCTCTATCTCCTAAATGTTCGCTTTAGTTCTCGCTAATGACTGCTAGATGCTCTGAAAACTAATTCAAATGGATACGAAGGAGCAAGTTGAACAGTTTTTTTTTCAAATTTTGAAACAAGTTCGCCAATTATTTTGTAATTTGGGTTTCTATTCTTGCTTCTAACTACTTCCTTGAATGTCAGCCAAGCTGATTTTTCCTTAATACTCAGTTGGCAAATATCATATACATATAAGTTTTATCCGGAAGAATGCAGATTCTATACACTCCTCTTCTTACGAAAGAGTTTTCACCAGCTGCTTTAGTTTAGTTAGAACATGCATGAGCTTGAAGTAACTAACAAAGCAAAAAAGGCCCTAATGGTTTGTAGTCTCTTCGCAAGAAGAGGGTGGTGAGGGACTAGCCCATCAGATCACATGGACTAGCCCAGCAGTAGGCTAAGCGCAACTCAGTCCTTTTAGGCACAGCATGTTCCTGCTGCCGATTGCAGTGCGGGGTGTAACCATCCCATCCTACTCGAGGTACAACTCTTAGCAAACCACTGCGGTCTAAACCAGTAAAGGTCGATAACAAATCTCCTGACCGAGCTGTCGTGTCGTGGCTAATGGTCTGCACCAGGAGTAACGGCGCTGGTCATAGAGTGACTATCATCACCTGCGACCATCATACCGTCCCCTCTGGGGGTGGAGATTTAGGCTTAATTGCACGGATCAAGAGGAGACAACCTCCATAAAAAATCCTAAGGCGGCGGACTAGGCTGATGGGATGCGTGGCTGGATAGAAGACCAGTCTCTACTAGTCCAAACTTGAGGCACCAGGCGCACCGTATTTTATTAAGCCTTACTCCAGTATGCAGGGCTCTGCTGAGAGTGGACCAACCCTTCCCTAGCTAGTCGTGGGATCAGCATGGTAGATCAAAACATTAATAAATTCAAAAAACCCGCCCCAAAGCTGCAAAGCAGGGGAAAACTCCAAACTGGATGCACCAAAGGCGGAGACGCCCGGTCCATCCAACATTCAAAAGAAGACAACCGTAAGGGTGGACTCCATCGAGGATGTTGACCTCATGTTCGACGAAGAAGATAAAGTGGCAAATCTGTCGGGCATAGCCAGAGCCAAAGCGCAAAAGCTGGTAAAGCAAGGTCAAGATTACATCAAGGTCAAAAGGGCCGTAATCAAAGACAACTTTATCCGGCACGCACAAAAAGGACAGAGTGAAGCCACGGCGAAGCAGCCACAAGCCAGTAAGGCTAACAAGCCGCGAGAGCCAGCAAAGGCTAAGCGGACGTGGGTATCAGAAAAACGACCACGGTCGGCTGGTGATACCCAATCGCACGGTGCTGAATACCAAAAACTGATGAATGAACTTAAGGAGGCACCCCTTACGGGGTGCCAAGCGACTCCATGGTTCGTAAATTCAACCTGGATAGGAAATATCAGGTTATAATACCAGACAAGAAGGACTGGGAGAAATGCTCTCCGATAAGAGCGGACTCGAACTGGTATATAGACGGCTCCAAACCCGAACATGGCGTAGGAGCAGGTATATACGGAGGAAAGCCTAGGAAGGCTCGGTCGATAAGCTTTAGCAAGGACACAACGGTCTTTCAAGCTGAGGTAGCAGCAATCCACCATTGCGTTAGAGAAGCGGCAAGACGAACCGAGTTCGGAAAAAGCGTCGCCATCTTCTCGGACAGCCAAGCAACACTTAGAGCGATTAGTTCAGCCAGCGTTGACTCCAAACTGGTTTGGGACAGCGTTAATGCCTTAAACGAGATGGGTTCCCAAAGGAAACTAATTTTGGCATGGGTTCCCAGCCGCGAGGGCGTGATGGGAAATGAGGCGGCAGACGATCTGGCCAGACAAGGTTCGGCCATCCTTCGGTACCACCAAATCACAAATCAGAAAATTCATCAACGATTGGATACACAATAGGTCCAGGGATTGGTGGCAAAGATCACCTGGGCAAAGACAGGCAAAGAAGTTCCTAAAAGAGCAGAAGCCTGAATTCACTAGAGACTTACTAAATAAAGACAGGAAAACCGTCAAAATGTTAGTAGGCCTGTTGACAGGTCACTGTAGACTAAATAGGCATATATACAACATAGGCCTTGCGGAAGATGCCAAGTGCTGATTCTACAAGGAGGAGGAAGAAACCCCAGTCCATGTACTGTGCCACTTCAAAGGCCTGGCGAGGACAAGACTAATTCTGGGTACAGAGTATCCCACAGCACAGAGCTACACACAAGAGCCGCTCTCAAGGACGTTAAGCCTCATAAAGAGAGCAAAGTTAGAGGGCGCCTTCTAGGATTACTGGGGATCACAATAGACCGGGAAAGTTGCGGTGAAAGAGGCCGGTAGGGCCACCTCTAATCTAATCTAATCTAATCTAATCTCTTTGCAAGAAATAATTGGAGATACAACCCAAAAATACTGCTCTGGATATATGCAGCAATAGCGAGACCAATGATCAATTATGGAGCAGTGGCTTGTAGCAAAAGAACTAATCTCGCTGTATAACTGGGGCAATGACAACCTCTACCACAGCTACTATTGAAGTGGTACTAAACCTTCTCTCCACATTTTGGTGAAGAATACAGCTAAAGGGACCACAAGTAGAATGATCGTTAGACATTTGCCTCACCCTCCTGAATGTGAGAAAATCCGGGACATGCCGCTTGATGAATTGCCAAGGAAGTTCAGATTTGTGAAAAAAATTACCACAAAGCTCAGTACCGAGAGCGAATGGGACAAAAGACACGGCCTCGAAACTCAATAGCAACGCTATCAAACGGTACACAGTTGGACCCAAAACGGCAGAGGAAATTTAAATAAGAATATGGACCTGGATCCAAATATTTTGAAAGCCTGGGAATCTACTTGGAAGTATCTTCCAAACAGAAATCCACGAAATTAAAAGATGCGTCCAATCCAACATTGACAGAGGCTACGAAAACCAAGAGATTATCATAATGTCTGATAGTCAAGCCATCACGTCGCTGAACTCAAACACTATTAGTTCCAAGGAGGCCAGATTTCCTTTTGTGGGACCAGAACCTTTTTGCGACATAGAAAGCAGTAAAATATTAGAAAAGCCCAAGAGTGAAGTAGAGCAAAGAAAATCCAAATACTAGAATGCTCCAACCTCAGCATAGCCAATATTCATATATTGGCAACGATACTATCAAACCACTGCAAACTGAATGGACACCTAAGTAGACCTAAGTAGAAGCCAAATATAGATTTTGTTAGTAAAAGGATGAAACATCCATCTATCTACTCTCAAAATGCTCCGCACTCTGCAACTTAAGTTCCAGTTAAGTTCTCTAACACTACATACATTGATATGAAGTAAAGGCAAGAGTACGATTTTTGACTTTACAAAGTTTTCCTTCACAACAGGTTTTATCCCAATTACCAACTCAAATCTCATAAGACTTGTAAGGAAAAAAACATCTAAAAAGCAAGATTAGATGAAAAATCACAGTTTTTTAGGCCTGCGTTATAAATGAAAGCTTTTTATATGTCCAATTCAATTGCTAGATCAATATCTAAAGACACGACAAATATCTACCTGAGTCCATGTAAGAGAGACACAAGCATTTAAATACAACACAGCCGTATAATATTGATTGGAAAAGGAAGAAGAATGAAAAAGTAGTCGCGTTAGCGTAACACGTCAATCAAAAGTGTCACTCAGTTATATATTTTGACATGATGGTAGGTGGTGGATTTTCCTAATTGCATTATACAGACCTCCCTGTGTGAACTTCGTTTAAAAAATAATGTAGTACCTTATAGGAGTTCAAGAGATTACAACGGTACACACGTGTATCCA
The DNA here is from genome assembly GCA_004785975.1 of Popillia japonica. NCBI lineage: Eukaryota > Metazoa > Arthropoda > Insecta > Coleoptera > Scarabaeidae > Popillia > Popillia japonica. Next base: position 9,560 of record SMLS01073527.1, on the reverse strand, counting down.
ATTTCTTACCTGAGAAAAATCCACAAAACAAAGTTATTATTGATATTAAAGTAAACACGGCGGCAATTTAAATAAGAATGTAACCACCCATAATAATGTGTTGAAGTTCAAGTATATAAAGAATGAAATAGAGTCAAGCATTTACCTAAATTGAAAAATTATTTAAAGAAGTAATACTGTAATGAACTCGCTCTCGATCAATCCATTTTTATGTAAAACCAACTATTGCCGACTGAAACGTGGAACTTATAAAAGAACGGCAACAAGAAAGTTATTACACAACAAGAAATAAAGAAGAAAAATAAAACTCCGTTTGAACGAATGGAAAATTTATTCGTATCGATATTGCTGTTGGAAATAATGAGAAAAGATGTAAAACGACACAGATTGTAAATTGAATGCTTTAATGTTTTGGTATTATAAGTGTCTAACTTTATGTGATGTGCTAGAAGACTTGAAGTATCGGAATAAAAGTAACGAGGAAACATCCAGTTCATTCCGACAATTATAATTGAAAACTTCGTCAGGAAGTTTTGTGGAAAATTAAGTACTGCTTAAGCAGATTACTTAGAAAAAGTTGTTTTTGAAAATTTACTACCGATAATGCATTTTTATTGGTGCAATAGCTACAATGTAATACTGGCTAACCTCATCATGAAGAAGAAAATAACTGGATTGTATGATCAGCCAGTCAAGGTGATTACTATTAGCAAATAAAAATTTATACTAGGAAAACATTTATTCAAGAATAAGAGGAAAGATTTTACACACTAAACAATAGTATAGAAAATGGTTTTTTTTCCTTAATTTTTTCTAATTATTAAGATTTAAAAATATGTTTTGCCAGTGATCGAAAAATAGGCATCAGAAAAGTAAATGTCATTATACAGGATGGTAATCCTGAATAATTTAGGGAACTTTTTAAGAAATAGCTTCATTCGTTTCGTATTCAAAATTCATAATCATCTAGTGTGGAATATTGTGACTTGTTTCAAAGTTACAAAATCAACATTTTCATCAATTTAGACGTGTCGATGTTTCGAACTATAATAAACTATTTGAACGATGAAAAACTTCAGAAAACTAAAAAATACGAAATCACAACTGCGGCCACTGTGTGATGGCCAAGACCTTGCCAGCAGATTGTTGTGTCTTTAGTCGCTTTGAAAGGTTGTGACCCAATTCCAACCGCTCTAACTCTACATACTACCTATTGCACTTAACCTATTAAACTGGAGTAATTCTTTCAGCACAAAATAAGAGCAAACAGCTCTCTGAATTACCAACGTTTTGCTGTTATCATTCACTTGTTAGCAAATGCAGTATCCAGCTCTTACAATTTATCTACCGACAGAGTTGGAATCAAGTATGTATTAAATAAGGAAGATACAAGATCTAGGCCAGTTTACTGGGAGATACAATAAAAGCATTGGTAAAGCATTTAAGAGAGCTAACGCGCACTGATTCCTTGAGGTAAAAATTCCGCGAAGCCGTCAGCATCGACAACCAACCCGTCTTGAAAATACTGCATTAATATTTGATTTCGAAATAATACTGCGGTGTCACAGAAAACAAAAAACTGAGGTAACATACCATCATTACACTAGGATTCTTTTGCCCCCAGAGCGAAAGACAGAACTACTTTAAGAGCGATCAATTAGACTAGCTCAAATTAGATTAATTAACCTTCAACCAGTGTGCAGAGTTCTATGTATGTTCGGATGCAACCAGGTTGGGAGGGCTAAAACGTCATGGCGTACAATAGACCTTTTGGCCGAACTGCCATGTTGAATATATCTACTCCCCTTCTCCCTCCACATAAGATAAAAGAATGTACAAAATTCCATTATGCTTCCTAGCACCATATCATCAAATTCTATTGGTTAACTGTACCAGTTAACTGTTAATTTGTCGGATAATTTTGTACGTCAATATATAAATCACACTGTAAGGTACTACATATAGTTGGAATTGAAGTACAATAATAAATAAAAGAACAACGACGTGTAGATTTTTAATGATTAATATACTCGAGAAGGAAGCAGGACAAGGAAGGATATAGAAGAAAGAATCATTTGTTTAACTTGATTTTTGGGCAATGTAATGGTTTTACATCAGAAATGAAACGATAACAATTGCAAGAAAGAACATACATAAACACAAAAAATAATATGTTTGGCGACCCTGTAAATACATACACTCCTGTAGACGTCTAGGCATCCACCAACTGAAATGGTCGATATCCGCTTGTAGCATCTCATTCCAAACAACTTGACTTCGAACGGTGCGTCAAAGTTTGTGGAAGGATGATGCAAAGCGAACAGTCTCCTCCCCCATAATAATCCAAACGTGGGAGGTAGCTGTCGTAATGCCTCGAAAATCCTGAGGTGTGTAGTGATCGGTCAAAAAGAAGAAAACCCGTGAACTTCCGAGCACAGTATGAAAAAGATAAAGTAATACACACTGTACAAAGAAGTTTGATAGAATCAGGGGGAAAGAACAGCCGCAAGCCTAATGAAGGAAGCTCTTCAAACTATCCCAACTAGAGCTACAAAAATTAGACAATCGTGGTTAGAGAAAAAAGATATCATTCCCTATTTTCCGGAAGAAGCTATCTCTCTAAGTTGAAACAAAATTAACAAAACGTTGCTACACGAAAATTAGACTGACCGCAAGACGAAGACATGCAAATATATAACCCAGTTATCACAACATTAAGATGGCAAAAGAAGAATGCTATCCAGATCACACCTCTACAGTAATTGGGGAGTCCGCAGTTGAACTTAAACTACAAGCACTTCTAAATCACACGGCTACTAGACGGCAAAATCCGGTCCCATCGTCAGTAAGGTTTTGCAGACCCATCAAAATATAGTAGATATGTATATTAAGGAAACTCCTGAGGTAGCTCAAACAGAAATTGCAGACAGCAACCCTGAATGCTTCTGATACAACTCTAAATAATAAAGTATCTAATCGAATGTTGCTAACGACGATTGATGGGAAAATATGCAATGTGATTACGGCAATATCATCAGCCCAGAAGTGTTATATATGCGGAACTACGCCAAAAGACATGAACAATTTGAAGAAGCTAGCTTCCAAGCCAGCAGATGTGACTACATATCGCTTCGGTCTATCTACACTCTAAGCTTGGATTCCATGTTTCGAGTGTATTATCCACATTTCCTATCGTTTGGATTTTAAGAAATAGCAAGCTAGTAACGAAGATAAGGCAACATTGCAATCCCGGAAAAAGAAGATTAGTAAACATTATATTACATTATAAAAACTTTCCTAACTTTATATTTTGTTTTGACCATTCGATATGCAGATAATCCCGTTTTTCCGTATTTTTTTTTAGAAACAGGCGTTGGAAAAGGGTAAATTTTTGTTCTTTCAGTACTGAACTGTTTTCCTTAACATTTGAACAAATTTTATACTTTTGGCCGCACTTTCGGTATTCTGTCCCACTGTACGGCGTCGTACCCTTCTATGGCGTAATGTAATGGGTAGGTATAGTGAAATAATATAGGGGAGTAATAAGTTAATATTGTGATGTTGTTATGAAACACTTGCTAAGTATTAAGAGTAGAGCACAAGGTGCAGATGGAATTGGTGTCAATTTACTACACCTTCTTCTTCCTCACATCCTCCCATATTTGACACACATCATAAATTGCTGAATAAATTCTAATTATTATCCCCGTTTGTGGAAATCTGCAATTGTTTTACCTCTGCCCAAAGTTGCATCAGCATCATAGCTTAAGGACTTGCGTCCTATCAGCATTCTACCGGTTGTGAGCAAGGTACTGGAAAAAAATTATGTCTGAACCATTAAGGCAACCTCTCGATGCTTATATCATCCCAGATTGCCAATCTGGTTTTAGGCGCGGTCACAGTTGTGCGACCACACTTTTAAAAGTGACAGATGATATTATCGAGGCTAGAGATCAAGGTATATTGACTTTATTGGTATTGCTAGACTTCAGTAAGGGTTTCGATACTATTAATCACAACATTTTACTTACGCAACGACATACATCACTTTGGTTGTGATGATGCGGCGTTCAGCTAATGCGATCATATCTGAGTGATCGCTCTCAAGTTGTCCGCTTACAAGACCATAATTCGTCTCCCTTTTCAGTAAATAAAGGTGTTCCTCGAGGCTCAATACGCGGGCCGTTGTTGTTTTCGATATACAGCAGTTTTTGCCAAAGTCTGTCACTTTTTCTAATATACCTACAGATGTATGCAGATGACACCCAAATTTATTTATCTTTTCCTAGCGGTGAAATTAGTTCGGCTATTCAGAAAATAACAAAGGGTTTGGAATCAATTGTCTCTTCTTCTGCATGTCACTCGTTGATTCTAAATCCGTCAAAAACAAAGGTCTTGTTGTTCGGCAACAAAATAAGATATCGTTCTGATGTGCATAATATTAATTTAAGGAATAGAAATCTAATTACACCACCTCCCCATAAGACAACCATGTTTAATAGGTCGTTCTCGTATAGCATCTTCTCGGTATACAATCCACTACCTGAAAGTTTTAAGACCAAGTCTTTGCCTGCATTCAGGTGTGAAATTTTCAATTTGTTGCTCTCGCGTCAGTGATTGATTTATTTACTTATTTAAATGGTATTATTATAATTTCTACTTTTGAGTTATTGTACTTCTCTTTTTTGTTTCTGTTTAATTTTTATTGCAGAGTAATAGGTTGAGTTAGTTAGTAGGTAAATATTTTGGTCAGTTTTATTTTATCTTATTATCCAGATAGTTTTTCCACTTTTTAGGTCAATGATAACACTGCAATTCGAACAAAAGTTAAATTTATTCCAAAACCTTTACAATCTATATAATCTGGTTTTCGAAACAACTTCGTCAGTGGAATAGAATTGACATTTATTTCGTGTCAAATTATAAATAAATAACTAGCCATGCCTATCAGCAAAATTATCTACAGACAAAGAAATTCAGTGATATATAGGATTATGTTTCCAATATAGTGGACAATTTAAGATATTTTGAGATGTAAATTTATAATCATGACACTAATGCTCCTTATATCAATGTATTTTCTTGTCAAGCTCTAACAATTCTGTTCAAGAACTAGGGAAAAACATGGCAAAAAAACCTAGTCAAGAGCTTAATTTTATAAAATTCAGGCGTGATTAGGTGATTAAATTATTATAAATAATACTTAAATTTTCTATATCTGTTCTAAAATTGACCGCGTTATTTTCTTTTTTAATGTATATCATCATTTCATATACTAATCTTTTTTTTATAACTATTTTCTTTTTTTTAAATCCTAACATTTTCAAAATCAAAGTTATGTCGTAATTCTTTAGAATGCTTAGACAAAGCAGTTTCCGCGGTTATGTTATGCGTTACAGTGTATTTATGATTATACACTCGTTTTTTTAGATACTGTCTAGTTTGCCCTACGTTACATTTATTACAATCTTTGCATTCTAATTTATATACGACATTACTTTGATTATCTTTTTTAATCTTAGTTTTTAAATTTGTAAATAACTGTCTGTTATTGTATGGTGTAAATGTAATGTTTATATCTGATTTTTTGAATTCGTATTTAATTTTGTCACTTAAGTCATTAATGTATAGAATTGCGTGATATATTTTACTATTTTGTTTATTGCCTGTGTTGTCTATTTTATGTATTCGTTTTTTTATTAATTTCTCGTAAAATTCGTTTGGATAACTATTTTTGTCCAAAATTGATCTAATAGATCAATTTTGGACAAAAATAGAAATTCAAAAATATGTATTATTATTATATGTCAACGATTATATTAATATCACTAACATAACAACTCTGCTTGAAAACAGCTCATTTACACATTTATAATTGATTATTTTATAAAGAGGCTTACCATAAAAAATAATGTCCGTATTTATCATCAATTTAAAGCTGCTTGTATCATATTATATGTATAAGATGTTAATTTGGTTTTCAATGCCGTGTCTTATATTTGATACTCCGCTAAAACCAAGCTTACGTTCATCAAAGCTCGAACGCGTACATTCTAGAATAAACATTGCCGGTAAACATACTTTGCTTTTATAGATATACAGAAAGCACGAAACCGTATTCCTGCACCATTTATTGTGTTTATTCTACCATTAACCATAGAAAATATTGCACACATGAATTTAATTTGGACTCACTACCTACCTCTTCAACGTGATATTTTAAAATTAAACCTTTGAAGGCGGATCTAGTGCAGAGATGGCGCAATATTCCTTACTTATGTATGTTGGTTAGTAACTAACATCATTTCATTATGTGACAAAGCTAATGTAAACAACAAATTAGTGCCGACATGTATCATTTACTCATCAATGAAAGCGGAGGCGGTCTAAATTTAATATAAAAATTTAAATTACCTCTATATTTCGTTATTTATTCATAACTTCATCGGGAAGAATACGTATACGTACTTTCAGAATATTTATTTATATGTTCGATGGAATCATCCGATTCTCTAGGGAACACAAATATTTTCCATTTTATTATTATTTTCCGTACGTTTTTAATTTTTAGTTTCAGTGTATCTGTATATACATTTGAGTTAGAAATCATTCGTTTCTTAGTCGCATTTTCTGAAATAAATACGATTTATGTAAGGATAAAGTTGCAACTTCATGCAGAGAAAATTGTGGTTTGAGAAGTAAGCGAATCGACCAGGTAGCAGTAGTCCCTAGATTTTCTGTTGATTGAGTTATTCATATGACAGATCTCTTTGTAGAGTTTGCATTTTCGTATTTTGATTTCTTAAGACGCATTAGTTATTGAATTAGGCACGACATTCACTTTTAGGGGGTGAAAACTCCCATCGAAAATTAGCGGATTTTCAGATTTCTTCACTTCCGTAAAACAAGAGATAGAAGGTAGATGTAACTGCAATAGTTGCAGGATATATCAAGGTCTTTCAAAATTTGTATGACTTTTAATTCTGTATAAAACTATATAGGGTGTTATAATATACAGAGTGATTCATAATATATGTATATGTATATATAGTGTGTCCCCGGATAGGTGAAACGACTCTTATAAATGAGAAATAATTTTTGTTTTAAATTATCATTTATTGTGGTTTAGCCCTGCTTGGTTAAAGACTAATTTCTAACATATTTTCATGGTTTGCAAAACAAGGCGACCTTGACAGTGAAGGTAAACCTAATTTCATTGTAGATAAAGTGCCTTCTCTGTTCATAGTACGTCAAAATATTACTAAAGATAGTTATTCAGAATGAAAATCTATGGCTATATGCGAATTTTCAAAACAATCGGCCTACTTTAATGAAATCAATCAAATTAATTGTTTTTATTGTTTTTTTATTATGAATAAATATGTACATTCCCAGCGTAATTATTGTGTAATACAATTCATAGGCTTCACATTTACCATTCATTAATTAAATAATACGAATTTTAAATATTAACGTAAGTTAATGTAGTACAGTAAGCCGTGACGGCAAAACAGCTTTTCCATTCACAGTAAAGTAAAATGTAAAAAAAGTTTTTTTTCAGAATGGAAAGCTTGCGCTGTAAGTAAGTAAAATTGAAAAAATTTTGAAAATTGAAAACTGATCGCCATCCATGTTTTATGAAATCACATATACTAATTCATTTATTTCTAAGGATGCCATGGAATAACAATATTGTTTCCTAGCAATTGTAATCTGTCAAACTTGGCAGCCAAATAATAGTTTATCATTCGTAATCTGCTCTTTAAACTATTTTTTACAAACAATATTAACATTAGAGGAAACAATTTGGGTGATTCAATGTTATGGAACTGCCCATTCCACACAAATGATTACTGATTGGTTAAATAATCAATTTGGTGAATGATGGTTTGGGAGAATGAGAGTAACATTTTGACCGGCTAGATCGCCTGATCTAACAATAATGGATTTTTTTGTTTGGGGAAGAGTAAAACAAATAGTTTACCATGAAGCTATCCCAAGTGGCAGCGAAATACTAAAAAATAGAATAACTCAAGTAATTCGATCAATTTCACTAGAACATGTGCAGGCAACTTTTCGGGAATTTCGAAATCGTATTGAAAAATATGCAAATTTAGGAGGCGGCTTAGTAGAGCCTTCCATTTAATCTAATTTAGTAATGTCTTTAAATTCGTATTATTTTGTTAATAATTTATTGATGTTAAGCCAATAAATTATATTACATATTCTTTACTATTTGAATGTATTTATTCATAACGAAGGAATAGATAACATTATCGAAAAATAATTAACTTGAGTGATTTCACTAAAGTAGGCTGATTGTTTTGAAAATTGAATTGAAAAGCAATACCTTTTCATTCTGAACATCTTTCATCGGTAATATTTTCACATACTATGAGCACAAAAGGCACTTGACCTGTAATTAAACTAGTTTTACCTTTACTGTCAAGGCCGAGTTGTTTTTCAATCCATGACCACAATAAATGATAATTTAAATCAAAAATTATTTCTCATTTATAAGAGTCGTTTCACCTATCTGGGGACACACTGTATATTATTAAATACTCATTGCAAAGAATGGGCTCAATCGCGCGAGTTTAGAAAACTATGAAATTTGAAAATATATAAAACACAACAACACATATAATTTACTGTGTACCTCAGCGGTACTGGTAATAAATCTAGATGAGACATGTTTTGTTTGATAATAACATCCAAAGTGCAGAAGGGGAAGAAAGTTTAGTTTTTTAAAATAAAGTTATATCTTAATCGATTTTATTAAGGGATAGCCAATTTATCAATATTTTTAACATTTTAAGCGCAATACAAATATTTATAAGTACATTAAGATAATTTATATGTGATTAGTTATAAAGTATAAGATATATAGAAAGACTGACTTGTGAATAATTATTCTCTGTGGAGATGAAATTCTTCAAAGAAATGTTTAAAACATAAAAAATCGTTCATCACGCACATCGTATGCTGGCCTGGGCACCGCATATGGAACAGCTAGTAGAAGGTTTAAGTCCTGTTGTCTAAAAGAAAAATCTACCGGATTTTCTTATTTGCTTTTTGATCAATGTACCCGCTTTTATTTACCTAAGCGAATACATCGTGATATTTTGATGTTGAAAGTTGGTTGTGAATAAAAGACTATGATAACATTATTGCGTTCATGCAATACAATATCATAACCAAATAGTAGCACATGATCGGAAAATTTGTTTACAAAATGTTTTCATATGCGGAAATCATATACATACATCTAGGGTTGTATCATTACCGTAGTTTTTTTCGGTATCGTCAAAATTTCAACTTGTTTGTTTGATGGTACAACTCTTTTGCAATGTAGCAGGACAGTGACCAGTCCAAGAGTCCAAGAATAACACGCTCTGAGATTGCACGTTTGACCAGAATGAAGATGTAGGTTAACACCACTTTCATCGGCATTGAATATATTATCTTCCCCGACTTGTTCTATGTTATCTTTTGCACTACTAACAAATGTTGAAGTAATTTCATTTAGCTTTTCGAAATTTGTACCATATGATAATGAT
>ML219399.1:35164-71103 GCA_004785975.1 Popillia japonica | reverse complement strand
TTCGTCACTTTCCTTTGCTTTTCTAACCCGTTTTCAGCGAATATGGTAATCTTCTGGCAATGACTGTCTCCAAGATACCATCATTTACACTGCGTTATTGGTCCTGGTTCTTCTTATGGTGCTTCTCTATACGTGTTGTACGGTATGCGTTGAAGAAATCGTATCAACTGAGAAACTATGTGCTGCAGTAGTTCACCTTACCATGATCACAATCTGTGCACGCTGTGGCGTTGCAAAAGGAATCTGTCCGTCCGCCGTCGTTTCGTCTCGCTGTATCAACGCTTTTGACATGATGTAGACGCCTTCATTTCTTGCACCAACAACGGCTACTCTTGCAATCGCGAGCAATGTCGGTGCGGAAACTGTACTGTATGAACTACCGTTCCTGACTCATCGTTACTATGCTGAAGTCATCAGTGGATTTCTTCTCAAGGAGTTGTCTTGCTGTCCGTGTACTTCACGAAAGTTTTGCTAGATGTGACTTGCGTGTCCACTAATATCTCAATCTCCCTAGGAAGTCTGGGTCAATAGAATGACCACTTTTCACCTATGCGCATCCTATCACATACATACGTATCCTGCAACTCCACTGGACTGATTCCATCGACGATAGCTTCCATATGTTGGGGCCTACGCTCCTCTTGTTATTATTTTCTTTATTGACAATTCGCCTACAGTGCGGCAGGTAAGTTTCCTGACGTTAAGGTAGCTGCATTCCAGCCCAAATAGATAAAGTGACGTATTAAACTTTGCAAAGCGTACAACATGACGGTCTACCTACCTGAATGAAAGGCATTTCGTGAAGCAGTCTTTTCAGTAGCTGGTGATTTGTCCCAGTATACATAGTCGTTGTCTTTATTTATCAACACTAGTCGAACGTTTCCCATCGTCTCACTCTTGTCATTTTTTGTGTAAGCTGCAGGCATCTTTTCCTAAGGATCGCTATCTCCTAGTATTTCACCAATATATTATTTTCTTTTTGCTGCGGAGTTTTTTTCCTTCTCCACGACAGAGAGGCGTCACAGACGCTTTAGTTGAACTAGCATACTAGTAGGATAGGTACGCTCATGGAAAGTAAAGATTGGACAGTTTCCATATAACAACGCATTGAAATTGGACACTTTCAATATGTTGTTATATGGAAACTATTTACTTTCCATGAGTGGACATGCACATAATTACGAAACACAATTTGCTAAACGAATTATTTGTATCTTTACAGGTCGCTTTTATGTAAGTGAAGATGGTCAAAGTATTGGTTGCCAGGCATTAGATAGAGAATCTAGCGATTTCGCAGGCATGGCAGTGACTCAGTACACAGTAACTATCTCTGTGACAGAATTAGATGAAGAAGAAGTAACTAATCAAAACTATCGAAATAATGTAGCCCGCACTTCTAACGAGACGTATGCGCAATCGTTGGCATCGTCCAGAGCAGATTCTGAGCAATATATATTGATCAATGACATTCTTAACTCACCCACTCGTACAATTATAACGATTATCGTAGAAGATGTAAATGACAATCGACCAGTATTCCCAGTAACTAGTATGGTTGTTGGATACCCATCTAGTACTTTGCTATCCGTAATTGCTCCGCCGTATATAGTGCAAGTTGAGGTAAATAGTTGGGCATTATTAAGACAAAATCTAATTTGATTAACGAATAGCGGATAACGATTTATGTGTTAGTAATTGTATTTTTATTCAGATTATCTGCGTACACACTATTTGCTAATTAGCTCATGAACTGTCATAAGTAGAGCGGACTGATTTCCCTGCAAGACAGCTGCTTCGGTATGGGAGTGTAATTCGTAATATATTAGAATATGCGGTAGACTAGGGACGCAACATAAGCTTGTTACCGATATAAGTATACAAGTAGAGAGATTTATTTTATCAGAAATAATTAAATATACATTTGCTTTGCTACTATTACAGTAATATGCATGAACATACGAAAAATAAGAATAGTACATCTTGTAAATGTATGAAATTAGTGATCGCGTGCACGACAGCGAAATTAAAAAAAACACTTACCGTTTTAAGCGTCTTCCAAGGATTGACAAACTGGAGAAACTTGATTGTATATTTTCAATGTATAAACTGTTGTCGATTAATTTTGTTATTATTGTGCTTCGTACTGCTTACGTCTTCTTTACAGTCTGTTTTTGACCAACACATTAGATATGTACATATTGCACACTAAACATTTAATTTTTGAGCCATCGTATATTAAATCCGGGAAATTAATAATAAGCTTATTCACTTCTTGTAACAACGGTCGTTTTCTTGATTTATGTGTCGACAACATTTTGTTACGTATACTTACACTTACATACAGTCTAAGTGCGTACAAGATGCATACTGAATGCACAGGATACACAGAAAGAGGTCTGCCGACGCGCATCTCGTCATTGCGAAGCATTAATTGTAAAATATAAATCCCGCCTACAAAACCAGCGATGTTAATCTTTCTTGAAATAAATTTCAAATGTAATTTCCTTCGCACTGACGTAATGCGCGGCTTTGACGATATTTGGTTTTGAAACGAGCATACCTGTTTCTGTGATCCTGGTTGTGATGCAATACAATCACCCTCACATCGGGGTAGCTGTCTTGCAGGGAAATTGGCCCGCTTAAGTCATAAGTCTGGCAAAAATGGTTTTATTTATACCTCTTTATTCTCTCTACTCTTTTTGTGAGGTTTAATCTGTCGACTAATGATATAATACATGAGAATGGAAATAGTAATAGCATTGATAAATTGATATATTTGCGGTTAAAAACGCTAGTAATTGCCGACGAAATACGTCGACGCCTTAGACACGATCACCTGTAGAATGATTTCCGAATGAATAGGATTATTTACTTAGAACATACAAAGAAAACACGTATTTAATTTTTCCTTATATAGATATTACAAATATGTATATAAGTAGCTGAAAAAGTAAAAAAAGCTGAGAATGATTATTTATTTCGTAGTATATTTAGCTTGATATTTTTTGTTTGTGCACATTGTTTTGATAAAAATTTGCAATTTTTAAGGAAGGTTACGTTAATAGTGTGATCGATCAGAAAATTGATGTGATTGTACCTTTATTTATCAACATTCAGATTTACTAGCTGTTGAGTGTTATTAATAATTTTTTGCTTAATATTCAGTTTTTCAGGAGACTTCTTCAAAACAGCAAGCGTACTTAGCATTGTAATTTTTATCCAATAGACGGCGATTGTAGACGGCGCGATTAACACAATTTGATAGCACCTTGCCGAAAATGTAACCTGCAAAGTATGTTACAGCGCAGTCCCCCAAATGCACATCCCATTCACTCACTTTTTCTATTTCAACCGATAAATAAGCGGCTTTTAAATCTTCTTCAAAATCAGTTGCAGTCCCTTCTGTTTCACAAACTCGTAAGTTTTTTCTAATGATGAGCTTCTTAATTCCGTTAAAAAATTGTCTTCATCGCTGTGATACGATGTTGAATCTGGTGGCTTGATCAAATTGTTACATATTTAAAACTAGTTCTAAAAGTGCGCACTGTCGGATTTCGATTTTAACCTAAATAAATTTTCCAGTGCATCTTGGTTTATTCTTCGGATACAGATCATTTCCTGGCCATTTAGAACTTCTTTGTAGAGGAGTAAAATGCCCGTCATAGTATAAGTTAGTCCATCAAACCATGGTGATGATTTAATTAGAACGATATTTTTATCAGTTTTTTGGCAGTTCTTCATTAATTTTGAAATTTTTTGCAACATAGTGAAACTTTCAGGATTATTATCACTCAATGCTCTTTTATATGGATTTTTATGGTCTTTATTTTTACTATTTAAGATATTTTAAAAAAATCATATGTACAAGGAGTATAAATTAGGCAATATAAATATAAATATCTAACGGGTTCAAATACACTAACAAGACTTTTATTCAAAGAATTTCTGTATGCTTCAATGACAATGACAGGACTAAATTTTATTTTTCACTTTAATCAAATGGTCTATTGTCTGCGTTTTGACTGCATTAACTATCTCGGAACCCGTGTCAAATACCTATCCTTTTTGCAGTCTTTTGCGGATAAAACGCATAAATATTTTAGCTTTGTTTTGGTTCGAAAATCCGAAGGTGTTATAAAACTGCGCCGGACAGAATGCGTAGATGCAAAATATCTTGAATTGTTGCGGATATTTACGGACTTGCACAAAACCAGAACGAGTAAGCGCTCGATTGTAGTGCGATATACAACTTACGGATTATGAAACTTAAAAATGATTCTACTTCGCTCATCGCATGAAAAGTCTACCTTAATATTATCCAAAACACAAATATAGCTGCAATCCCAAATGTTTATAGCATATAACGTCACACCTCACCAAAATATGTTTAGTCACTTCTTGGTAATTACCAAGAAGTGACTAAATACGCGCATGCGTTGCAAAACCAGTCCAATTTTGTCCACACCTTCAAGCATGAACGATCTGTGACGGTTTTAAATTATTTTGGATACTTGTCGGTACGGAAGCAGAACAGATAACTGACAAATCCCAAAGAGTACGATAAAAACCAGAACGCTTGCCAACAACTGCGCTTGCGTCTGACATCCACGGATCTCTATTTTTAGAAACCAGAACAAACCTTTTGATTCGTTGTCTCTACGCTCGTGCTAACGTAACAAATAAATACCTTAAATGTAATTAGAAATTAAACTAACTAACTGTTTAAACAGTAAACTAATACTAAAAAAGTGTATATACATATTATATTCTTTTTTCTATTAGATGCCAATTTTTGAGTGATCGCTATTATTACATACAGTGTGTCACACTCTAGACGGCACCACCTCAGTATTTTGTTAATAATTTCTTGTTTTTGATCATACCTCTTACTAAACAGCAGTTTTAGGGCGACTTAAAATAAACAGCAAAATTGAAGAAGTCATATAAGTATTTAAAAAAAAAATTCTGTTAATAAAGGTTCTTCAGTATCATTTAAATAAGCTAAATCCAAAATTTCATTAAAAACAAAAAATCTTGAAAATTCGGATAATTCGAAAAATAATTTTACAAGTTTTGCCATAATTTTAATTTTATTAATTGAATTCGATAGAACAATAAAAAAAAGGATGCTTATTAATTTGCATAAATAATAATAGTAAAAAAGTAATAGTATTTTCAACTAAATCATCATTAGCACTGATATAACTTTCTATTCGTCTTCTATTATCCGTACTTGGGGAAAAATTTTCAAGATTTTTTGTTTTTAATAAAATTTTGGATTTAGCTTGTTTAAATGATTCTGAACAACCTTTATTAACAGAATTTTGTTATAAAATAATCCCTAATATTACTTCTTCAGTTTTACTGTTTATTTTAAATCGCAGTAACTAGCGTTTTACTGTGATGGGGAAAGTAACATTCTCCAAAATTACAGTTTGGTGAAAGGTATGATCAGAAATAAATCGACAATATACTAAAAAAATACTGGGGTGGTGCCGTCTAGAGTGAGACACACTGTATATGTGTGTACAAATTGCAAAGATGCTAGAAATGCTAATATAACGCTAAAATCACTTGATAAATAGATTGTGTGTGTGATTATGTGATTATGTACTCATTAGATCGGAATTCAAACATGTTACAAGTGAAGTAAGGTAGATAATTTAATAATGCTTTCAACACAAATGCAATGAAATACTAACTGTAAGAAAATATAAAACCGGGTATATTTAAAATACGACAGAATAAATAAACCATCAAAATAGCATATTTTGCCATTTAAAACTCCGCCCTCATGCAATTTATCCCACATTGATTTCCTTGTCTTGCACACTGGGTAGTTAGAACGAGCGTCCAAAATCGGGTCGAAAAATATTACATTGAATGATATATCAATTTATCAATGGTAATAGTATATAAACGAAAAAAAATCCGTTTTATTTGATACAATTTTATTGCCAGAAAGCAGTGTTTTATTTTTGTTTTCATATTGTTTTCCATGTAACTTACTTTGCATTCTTCTTGATAATTCATTAACAACACAACATAAACTACAAAATATGCATATTTGTTTTGTAATTCAATCTACCAGTTAGTACGTAATAATACTAACTACCGCTGCCAGGCATATGATTGAAAAAAAAGCAAATAATAACAGTAAATAAAGATTATTTTCGGAATTTCGGAATGAAGGTACCAGACATTAAAGCATTGCAAACAAGCCCGACATACATATCTTTCTATCTCTTTCCTAAATTCACAAGTTACATTGGGTTCATAGCAAATTGCGCTTATATGCGTGCACCACTTGTATATTTCCATTTATATTATTGCACAAGCATTGAATATGCATGGCAATAATACAGCTATAGGTCTTCATTAAGAGATATATGTATATATGTAGATAACCTACATAAGCCTACAAAACAAATGGGTTGGAATTTAATCAGTCATATTTTTCGACTGTGTTGGAGGGTTCGTGTCGGGTAGCTAAAATAGACACGGGTATTTGGTAAAAGATTGCGACAATATTCGTGTAAGTTTAGTCTAAACAATCCAACAATACATGTGCACACGTGAATATCCTAACTATTACACATTTATTTTTTGTTACGCTGTCGTCATCACTAATGCCCGGTTTCTCAAACGTCAAACAACAGTTATCTGTTTGGTATCTGGCAATTTAACAAGGACTGTCTTTGTTAAATCGCCAGATGCAGATAACTGCTGCTTCACGTTTCTGAAACCGGGCATAAGTAGCATGATTCTAGTAAATCAATCATTACGTTTGGTTGCGTCTAAAAAATATCTAGAAAGTTGTATCCGTATAGAAGTATAATACATAGTATTCGCCCCACTGCAAAGGCACTATGTTGGATTATGTTACACTATTGCCCGCACAATAGCATTAGTTCAGTTGGGATTAGCAAAAATAGCTAACAGATTTTCTTCAACTACTGGCTTGCGAACAGTTACATTTCTTTCCGTATTGTCAATTGTTGCTTTGAGAATCATTTGTGCTGTGTTCTAACAGCGTCCTGACCAATACTACTAAACCCCTTCATACTATATTAATATCTGTACTATATTAATATAGCGGAATCAACCCGCTTTTTGCAACAAGTTGATAAGACTTTTAAATCCATTTTTCATATATGTACATACATAGATACGATCTTCACAGTCTGTCGATAGAATCAGTAGAGAGTATGATTACGTACAAACTAATTAAGGCAACGTTATCTAACTTTTCTTATTCAACAGTACACATACTATAAATCCTTTTAGATAATATTTATTTCAACAGACGTATTGTACGCTATTCACCATTAAATTTAAAGATTTATTGTTTGTTATTTATTCGTTATGTGCAAGAACATGCTTACTACAAGTACACAATAATTACAATTGGTTGTAGGCAACAGACGATGATATTGGTATTAATGCCGAACTTGCTTACGAAGTGAGTGATTCCCCTGTGATAATTCACTCTAGTTCCGGAATAGTTTATCCAACTGATGGTATGCCAGATAATGATTTCACATTTACTGTAAGAGCAACAGATCAGAATGGCGAAGGATTACTATCCAGCAATTCATTGCAAGTGCAGGTATGTGACGATTTATTGATACATTAGAATAATCATGGCGGCAAAACATAACACAAAGTCAAAGTGTACGCACAAAGATTTCACTACACTTGTAGTCAGATTTTATAGTTACTTCTGAAGTATCCAGGTTGATCGTATTGGACCGTATTGTAGACCATCTTACAACAAATTAGTGTTTCTTATGCGACACAATAAAGACAACACTCTTGAAATTATATTTAAGTTTACGTGAGTTTAACCACACTAGATTAAATTAATCGTCAACAAATCCATGATTTTTGTTCGAACAAAAATTATTTAGTATTTTACATAAAAAATAAATACCGAGTTTTTCCACATTCTAGGTGAAAATTTTGGGTGAAGAACACATCAGCATATTAACCTTGGAAAATGTTGTCTTAGAAAATATAGATGAGCAACTTTCACGCCTTAGTCAAGTTGCTAATGTAGACATTAAGCAACTGGCAGCATCTGTGTTACCAAGTACAACAATCACTAACAGGCAGCTAAGAGCTGACGAGAAGTATTACCTAATCATCACCGTTTATGCCCTAGATAGCTCTAATGATTTGGTCACAACGGAACAGCTGCAAGAGTAAGTCTGTAGTACAAAATCAGTGCAAATCCTTAATTAAAACTTTTTTTAGGGCATTGGCTAATGTTGCAGGATTATCAGTGGTAACGTTGCCTAAAGCTAGTAGTGATGGTAATAGTAGCGATAATAGTAGTGATAGTAATACGGGATTAATTGCTGCAGTTGCTGTACTAGCTGCAATTCTATTATTGCTATTGATTGGATTCCTTGCATTTTATTACTTTAGATTAAGGCAAGTATTAATTTAATGAAACAAAATAAACCTTTCTTTTATTTTCTATTATAGTATTTATACATTATTTCTTATTGTTTATTTTTTTTGTAGGAAAAATAAACCTCATGATCATATGACAGAAGAAAATGCTCCGTCTACCGGAACTTCTACTCCTCCACAATATCAAAAAAATATAGCAATGACTAGAAGGTAACTCGAGTAAAATAATAAATGTAGTGTCAGTTAATTAATTGTTTACAATTGTAGTAGTAGCAAATTAAGTCATCTGGGTCAAGATATTGAAAAAATGGAAAGACGACCAACTGGTATCTTAATAACCGGCGCAGTTGGGGCTCCAGATGATGATAGCCCACCAGTTAGTCCACCTAAAGAACGTAGGAAATCCGTTGTCTTTAACGCTAATGTAGAGCAAATCAACATCGATACATCAAGGGATAGTGATGACGGAATAGAAAGCAGCAAATTATAGATACATGATAACATGATATTTTTAGAATTATTAATATCATATAGATATATTTAATCTCTTCCTCTCTATTTATTCAAATGTTGGTGTAATCTAATATATACCTACTATAATACGATACTGTAATATATTCTAGATACAATATATTAAGTGCTGTAAATATATTACTTATACAATTTTAACTAACTAAGGATCTTTTGTAGCAATATTCATTAGCTGACGTTGTAAAACGTTGAAGCTAAACAAATACAATATTTCAATTTTAACGCAGTAATAACTTGAACCACTCTTTTGATAATAGAAATGGATGTATAATTATTGAATAAATGCCCTTTGAAGAGCACTAAAGTCAGATTTAGAAGAAGGTCGATATTGTCTACTGCTCTCATAATTTTATTATACTAATATGTGTTAGTTGTACCATATATTTGAATTCATGACACGCACTGATCATAAACGCTTGTCTCCCCATTTCACTACAATCAAAACAATGTAAATAAATTCTGTTCGTTGTAAATATAGTCCAAGCTTTTTTCCTAATTATTTGCGCAATATTGCCACCATTTGTGGACTATAATCAAAGGGATAAACCAGGACCAATAAAAAGACGTTCTTTTCCGCATAAGAGAGTTTACTAGGTCACCAGATTTGGCTAACTGAATAAGTATCTTGTGATTCAATTATTTTCTATCTTCAATAATCGATGAAGTGCTTACAAACAGTCTGTATTTTCCTGAATATTGTTGACGAAGAAGTATAACATTTCTTATAAGTACAATAGGTTCTCTCTGGAGATTTCATTTTTGCCTCAAATATTAATAATTTGCTGATCCAGTATTCAGAAAATTCTTTTTTTTTCCATCAAACCGACATAGGATTCAAAGTAGCACTTTTCTATTTCAGCAATCATATATGCACTCTTATATATTTTATATTCTTATACGGAAAATATTAGATCTTCATGTCTATTGATAAGCGGGAAAGAGATTAAGAATAGTACCTACATCTTAATTTATTGGAATCCAGTGGAAATAAACTTATTTGCATCTCATGCCTTCCGTTTGCACACCAGATCGGAAATAATATCCAAATATCCGTTTAGTCTTCTAAAAATGTTATATGTCGTAAAAAGGAGACGGAATTATGCTTATGTTGTTTACGTTTTACATCTTGTGCCGACCTGTTGATACGCTTATACAAGCTGGTCAGCTGTCGACGGTTCCACACCATTCCGCCTTTAACGACGTAGTTCCTCGCAAGTAGCAATAGAAACATCTGCCACATTGGAATGTCGATAGACGTTGCAATGTGCACTAAAAGCAGCATTTTTTTACACATATATACGTCCAATGTAAAAACTAAGTAAGCGCTGGACGATATGGATATTTGAATATCGATACCAATCGAGGTAGACAAATATGTATTGATGAGTATTAGTACTCTGTAATTGATTTCATGAAAGCAATGCCCTAGTATCAGTGCTTTGGTAGACAATATACATTTTTATGCGTTCTTTTATAACGATACCTAATTATTATAGCAGCTTACATTCCTCGCATTGAAGCACTTTCCTGTATTGCGAATAAAAAACAATTTCAAACTAAACGTTATCTAACTAATATTCATAAAGCGTTCTTCACTATTTATAAACTGGATGGTCGCGGTGGTGAGACGACCGTCCGCTGGTTTGTAGTTGCAAGGACTGAACCTTGGCCACAAGATTGTGACTCATTAAGATTTCTGGTTCGAATATCATTCGTAGATCAGAAACGATTAATAGCGCAGTTAAAGTAAACAGCACAAACTACAATGCTAGTTCAACAAGCAATAATGCAGCGTAATCACTGCAGCTGTACCCATCAAAAATAAATTATAGTTTTCTGTAATATTCCGGTTCTTTTTGCAACCAATAGCTGCTCCTGTTTCTGTATACTTTGCAAATATTACCTGCATTCCTCTATATAAAAGTACACATCAAAGCTATAGTGGTACCTAGTTCAACAAGTAATAATGCTGCGGAATCACTGTAGCTATACTCTCCACAGAAAACGCTGCAGCTTTCTGTGATATTCCGTTTTTTGCAACCAATAACTGCCCCTTTTTCCGTATATTTTCCACATGCTTTTTGCATTCATCTATAAACCTAAAGTTATTTTTGTTACAATAGTCATTTCACGATAAAAAATTGATGTAGGCAGTGGCCAATTAGTTATTTAAGTCCTAAAACTCTGTGTGCTCTAGTGCTCTTGTTAATTAAAGATGTGTACGAATACAAAGAAAGAGATGTTACCCTGTCTATCATTAAAAATGGTATATTTTACACTGTATACAAATTATAAACCAAAAGTTAGTCCAGAAACGACAATATAAAAGAAAAAATAAATAACATACTTACTTTACATCATTATCACGATTCGTAGGAGCCTTAAGGCAGGTTCCATAAGTTTAACAATAAAGATCCTTCCAACACAAAACTCAAACTTCAAACAATATTAGTAAAATCGATTTAGGACATATCGCGTAATTCTATACCAGCAACTGTATAACCACATGTGTCAAAATACTTGTCTAACTACAAGAATACTAACAGAATTTTGTTTCTTTTAGCTTGTTTTATTTTATATTTGCTGTAATCCTAGTCCCCTCTTAAATATACTTATCTCTTAATAAGTTTGGCATCTGGATATAAATATGTTCTTTTGTTGAGTTTATTGACATTGTATTTTGTTTTAAAATAATATGGGTTCCCGCCGATATCATAAAATATTAAAAATAACTTGAATATTTCAAACTTAAGTTAAATCCGCTTTTTCTTAATTAAACATTCTCCTTATTTTTTCATAATAGAAGAAAAACTTTTTGCTTAAATATTTATTACAAACTTTTTATCGTTAATTTATTTTTTTTTTAATACACAAGTGCTTCTTATTTACAAATATAACAAGTTTAATATAATAGGCTGTATCTGTTATTCAACATTTTGAAACTAAAGCAATGTTTGTATGTTGTGCCATATTACAAAATTTCGTAAATGTATCTAATCATTTCAAAGTAAATGCATATGTTGAACAAACCTGAATATAACAAAAATGTTATAAAGAAAGTAAAGAAGAAAACACATCTCATATTTCTTAATAAATTAATAGCTTAGCATTATAACGTAGGCACCGTTTTCTGAATGAATTTGATTTTTAAAAGTTTCTTCTGCATATAATTCAAAAATGTAAAAATAATCTATATTTTGCTGACTAGCGCCAAATTAAAATGAACACAATTTTACTCGTAAACATATCCGCCTTGTTTAACTGATATAAAAGGTAACTCCAAACACCGATTTGGATTTGGTATTGTCCTTGATATCACACTGATATCGGAAGCTTTGACGGTTTGAATCTGGTTAAGGGAGATTTCGGATACGCTAAATACAAAATAAAGTAAAGTAAGGGCTTAAAAATTAAATAAAATTCTATTAACTCGTCTTGTGACTATTATACCCTGCCGAAAATATGTGACGAGCAAACCCTGTATAATTTAAATGCATCTGGTTCTATCGCAATAAAATTTCGTATAAAAGTAATATGTACTACTATAACTTACCCTAATGGGGATACCGCCGTAAACCTGCTGGACGAAATGTATCAATGGATATGGCGTGGTGGAATGTACTGCTCGAGTAGACACTCACCAGGTCGCCGACGAAGCAAAATTTGCGCATCACCGAGGCCCAATTCGAATCTTGATATGCCCGAAATGTGCCTTTACTTGGCAGCCTACCGATGCCTAGCGTTGACCGACTGGCAGCGTGTGTGGCGGGGAGTGCGTGGCAGCCGTTCCAACGCACGGTGCGCTCACAGTCCACCTTCTACCAAACGCCCTCGTACAGTTTGCGTAGTGAGTGCGCCTTCCCTTCCTGCTGGTCAAACGGCTGGAAGTTGCTTTGAGGACAATACACGCAACGTTACAGAAAGACGCGGTCCTCGCGTCCTGCGGTCGCGCTGGGTTGTCTTACTCGCGTACGTCCTACTTCAGTCCATTCTCGCCATGCCTGTTGCATAGCCGACAACGCTCGAGACAGCGCGCGATCCCATGTGCGACCTGTGTGTTGTGTATCTCTGTTATTTAGACGACTTGTCTTCACGTGTCGTTATGTAGCTGGGTACGATTCGCTAATATATTTCAACTTCAATCTCGCTAGTCCTTCGTATTGACATAAAATGTGCTGCTAGGTCTCTACTTCTGTGTAATAGATTCCACACATATCATTCTTCGTCAGACGAAGTTTACCTCGTATGTTCTCTGAGTTTACAGTGCTCTATTAGTAAATCTACAATTAAACTCCCGCTCTTGTTCAGAACGTCTTCTGTGAATTTGGCATATGTATATTCTTTAATGAATTTCCTGTGCCTGTTGCCTGTCTGCGTCCTGGGAAACGTTTCCACCATTGTAGAGCTTTGTTTTCCGACCGTTTCCCAATGGTTTTGGATACCTTCTTTCGTAATTCTATAAGATAATATAGGTGCAATGAATGGTTTTGCGTCTGTTACTATCCTCGTGTCCTGGGGCCTGGTACCCCTGCCTGATTTTGATAGCGTCATGCGGTTCTAACATGACTTGATTATCACGGAAAGTGTTTGCTTATGCCCTAGCTCTTGCCTTAGTATTTGTCTTACGCAGTGATAGATAGCAACTTTTTCATCAAACTTCAGTTTCCCTGGATAGGCTGAAACTGATTTCAGTTCTTACTTTCAGCTCAGGTTCCTATAGCTTGCTCTGTCTTCAAGTCGTCTGTATACTAGTGCAACGTGGTTTTGATGGGAGGGTTGTTTTCCCGTTGCTTTCCCTCCTGGTACCATGATGTCTGTACGTAGGCAAGTTACCACTCTATTTTTTTAGTTCTCTTACCAACATCTGATGTATTCTCCCATGTATTTGTGGGTTCAGAGTGAGTAACCAGTCATTATGATGGAAATTTTGGAAACACTTCAGTATTTCCATTGCTTTCCTTAGGAAACGAGCCAAAATAGTGTAGCTACCTGCCTATCTACTTACAGCTAATGTCTGATCGAAACAAATTTTGTGTCCAGTGTGCTGAAAATAGCCTGCTAAGGCATAGTGTACCGAAAAATGTGTTCTAATGTACTGCTAATACACTAATTCACTGTCACCCACAGAACACCAAACACTTCGACAATTACCTTTTGCTACTCAGTCTTATTGTGGCCTTGATAATGACAGCGGTGCTGTCAAAACGCGTTGGCAATTATCAAAGTGTTTATCGTGTTTATTGTCCTGTGTGTGACAGTGAATTCTACTTCCGCATCAAGAATCCAGTAAATATTTGTGTATCGCTAATGTTCTTGAGTCTCAGATAGAGTTCAACGTCCAGTTTCACCAAACAATTACATTAAATTTTAGCCATACCTCTACGAGATTACAACTGACCACTGTAATATATCTTAATTCAGCTAGTAGTACCTCATGAATAGAGCTGGGGGATTGCTGCGGTATGCCAGGATAGTATTCAGGTAAACGCACGAATATTATGACCTTGTTTCTATCGGAGATGCATGCGTGATTTTATTACTTTACATGCATTCGCTATTTATATCACTTAGGTACCGTAGACTGGGGTTATTTGGGACGTTGGAGTTATTTGGGACAAACATGCAGTAGTTTTGAAATTGGTGCTCATATTAGCTGTGGTGATATTTGAAAAATTCTTAGGGTTAGCAACTACGGTAAAAATGACATAGTAATGTGTATGTGTTTGTTATTCCCACGTTGTTGTGATTTTTTGCGCAGTAAAAAATTCTGAAAATATATAGAATAAAAACCGGAAAATTCATTATCGTAGAAGTTTATGCTGGAGTATCCGTAGTAAGGTAAATAAAGTAAAAACTTTTACATTGTGGTGTAGATTATATCCTTAAGTCGCATACTGTGAGGCTATGAAAATCTTCCTTCTAAAATTAAGTGTAATTCATCGTTTTTAAATAAAAGTCGTCGTCTTAGGGTAATTTGGGACATCATGCCGAGGCTGCACAAACGGAGGTTAGGAGCCAACCGTTACTCCGATTATTCTGCCGAAAATTTAGAAATTGCATTGGCAGGTGTTATTGATGGTCACATGTCATTTCGCCACCAAAAAAGAAACGTCCATCCAAGTTATATGTATCAGAAATTCTAAAATGTAATATGCAGACGTATAATGTTAGCTGTCTAAGACCATTAGTTCGAAATAATGACGCTTTCGTCTATCTTGGTAAACATGATAATAATAAGATTGTTTTCATTTATCCTAATGTGCTCGACAACAATAAAATTAAAAAAGAGCAGATTGTAAAGGTTTTACCAGAACCTAGTATTAAAAGGGGAAGATACTTTTTTAATGTAAATATAGATGTTATGAATATTAAGTAATGTAAAATATTTTGTTTATTATAGCATGAAATTGAAGCATTTTATTTTAATAGAATACCCCGACTTTTCTATTGACTTGTAGGTAGGTACCTAGGTACCTATACGTTTTCGATTTGATGTAAGCTGTCGCAAATTGCCCTAAAGAGGGTTTAATTTGGCACAAATATGGCAATTCTTTAAATTTATTGAGGAAAATCAGCATGTGTCCCAAATATGACAATCATCAGGGTAATTTGGGACAACAATCAACTATAAAATAAACTTACATGCAGTTTTGCTTTCTGTATTGGTTTACAAAATCTGTATTAAAATAGTTGGGGCTTTATACCAGTTATCAATTAAATTGAAAAAACTACGTTGGTGCTGAGCTGTAGAGCAAAATATAAAAACAATGATTCATTTTGTCCCAAATAACCCCTGTCTACCGTATGTCAGTTATGTGTACTGTATATAAATAACACACTTACCTTATTTACGATTATTATTGCATAGCGCCAAGTGGATAAGACTGGTAGTAAGTTTGTAGCATTAGATACGTTTTCATATTTGTAGCGCTGAGCGATGTACACCGTGATGAATAAATGTTTTTATACATATTTTGAGAAAGACCGCTCGACATCTACGGATGTAACATACGCACAATTAAAATAATCTTTATAGATAGAAACCGAATCTACACTTGCACCATTACTAATTTGTTTTAATCTGGTAAAATCAAAATCATTATTTATCACACTCTCGAACTTTTCTATTACATTCACATTTTTGTTGTCATTTACTGCGCACAGCTGTGCGTGTACATCGTTCAGTATTTGCAGTGACTCCGCTAACGATAATGCAGTATTGCGTGCTTGGGCACGTCCGTCATACTTATTAAACAGAGCTCAACGCAACACACGATCACATTGCCGATTCACGACTAACTAAAGTGTTTCGCTACATCGTGTTTATACGCAGGTGCATATGCACTGCATACGGTCTCGCCGTACCGCAAACATCCTCAGCTCTACTCATGAAAATCGCTTACGATATTATATTAGATTTAAATTCTTAATTAGTTCGTGGTTAGAATACGCAAAAGATGAGTTTTGCGCCGACTAACACAATTTTATGGTATTAACGATGAACAAGTAATATGCTTTGAGGATTTGAAACTTTACAATAATTAGTACCAGTGTAAGCGTGCGGATATATTTAAAAGAAGTGAATTTCTTTCTACTTTCTACGACTTAAGTCATAGTTATTGTACAGAGCTTTCATTTAGAATTGAAACCAACGTGATTTCCGACGTAAGATGACGTAAATAATATGTTGTTAAAACAAGAAATATTCCTAAGCTGTCTAACCGGTGTAACCTTGAAAATTTAAAACGCATAGTAGTGTGACAACAGCTGAAACCACTTTGCACATTTATTATAACTATTTTTCCGTGACTTAGTTGTGATTATTTATAATTTAAACCTAACGTCTAAATTTTCAGTTCTGGAGGAATTTTATTTTAAAAATGTGTATTACCATACTGTTAAATGGGTTGCATATCTAAAAGAGGTCACGTGGGTTTCGGTATTAAATGAAATCCCTTTATGAAAAAATATCAATAAAAGACATTTAATTTACATATGACATTCATATAAAAAATAAGCTACGTATATCTGGATAAATATGAAATTGTCATATGTACAAAATCTATATTAGATAAGAGGATAAGAGGACTGATAAGATTACTTTTAACTTTACTTGTTTAATTCTACATTCCGTATTCTGTCAGTAGGAGGTGTGTTACATTATTTTCGAAATAATAACATCTACTTTACATGCACGTCCTATTCAATTTAGCCCAATTGAGCTGAACGATACATGAATGCTCACTTATTAGGCAACATCATCGTTAGAAATGTGTACAAGATGCAGTTGCTGATGTATTTGTTACCAAACTACTGTGATAGCTGTGATAATTCCCGGTAATTTACCTACGAAGAAACTAAAGTATCGCAAAAATGGCAATAAAATTGGAAAAATTAAGAAATTTCTTTTCGACAAGCCAGATTGCTAGTGTCCCTAATACATCGGATCTACAACCAGAAGTTGGATTTAAACTTACTTATTTCGAGCAAACGAAACAGCTAGTAGTGAAAGTTATTGGTGCTAGACACTTACCCTCAATTTACGGTACTCAAAAACCTGAAGGATATTTAATCAAGGTAATTGTTTTACTATTTTTACTTACGTATACTGTTTTAATTACATAAATCCAGATTATATAACGAAACACAAATTTTATATTTCTTTTGCTAAGTTGATTTAAAAATTATTTAATTATGCAACTCCAGAAAGATAATTACTATTTTCAATACAGCCACACACAACTTATTTTCCGCATATGCTAAAGGAATAATCAATAATTGCGATGAAAGTTAATTCCATACGAATTGCATTGCAGAATCATGAAGTAAATAATAATAAATATCTTCTTGCCTAATTTCGTATCTGAAACATATTTTGGTAAACTTACACTTTATCTTCTACCTTTTCTAAATATTCGCTTTCAAATATTAAAATGTATTGTGCTTGCGCAATTTTTGTCGTCAAGGATTTTATATAGGTAATGTAGCAATATAACGAAAATAAAATGTTACTTCGTATGTATCACATACTTCCACTTAAAGCTTCGGCCTTTTAGTTATAAGAAACTGCACGATTCTTGGAAGCAGAGGCATATATGAAGACTAAATTACTGTCATAGAAAAGCGGTGAAATAAAATTATTTCGTACTTTTTTGTTTGGTACGATTTGAATATTTTTAGAGCCAATTTATGCTACGTTCAAATTAATCGTAAAGTTGAAGTTGGAGCTGGATATTCTTAATCTAAATTTTTACAATATTGAATTTATATCGTAAACACTTTAGCCAAAGTCTTAGACTTTTGAGTGGAAGTATACACTTACCCGACATAAATTGTGTAATTGTTCTCTGTTGTATAGCCGCAATAACAGATGTGTATGTTACGAGTATTTAATGGTTTAATTGCTATAACTCCAATTATTATGAGTAGCACTTCTAAGTAACCAATGAAACGTAATAAATCATTTAGCGGAGATAATTTGTAGTTTTTCAGTTACATGAAGTATTTATAAATTAATATGACTAAAATAAATATTAGCATACAATGAGAACGAAACGAACTATCATAGTAAGAAATATATTCGCTATCACACAACATTTTAGCATCTTTGTAACTATTTGTTTGCCATTTCCTCACGGAGATAATTGTTCGAATTGGTGTTGGGTTCATTTATCTTTCGTAATTTCTCTTATTCAAGCACGAAAACAAAACTTCGAAAACTTCAAAGACTCATTGAAATTCAACTAAATTAGTAAAATCAGATTATTGGATATCATTGAAGCCTTGCACTTCACGCTAGATAACAGTAGCGAGTACTCTTATAGGGAAGACGGAAAGATATGATCGCAGGTGAAATTGATGTAGAGAAGGAATTAGCTAAGTATGCCTACGATTTTGCAGCTCTAGTCTGATTTACGGATTTTTTCCGTTACGTCATTCTAGCGGTATCTAAATTCAAACAGACAAATAATACTAATACTAATACTTAGTAATAAGTCCACCGTAAAGGTTTATATTCAAATGGTTAGTGTTTCATTTAAATTTTGGGTTTGGTATTACGGTGGATCAAGAATTACTTCAAATACATATTTATGTGCAACGTGCGTATAGCAAAGCAATATTCTTATAATGATACATATGTATGTATATTACCGGCTCATTTTAAAAACGGCCTTGTAGCGAGTAGCTAAACCTAGATGAATCCCAGTATGAGTATAAAATGATAATGATCTTCTTTGACTTCTATACAGCAAGTACGAATAGGATTTGGACATATCGTCTTTTTGAAGCAACGACCTATGTGACGTTCTAACATTTCTCACTAATACGATTTGAATGTTTGTGATGTATATTTTACGTATATCTTTACTTAACTACACTCTTAACGACGTAACGGAGAAGAACCGTAACTCAGACTATAACTGACATTTATCTGAATATTGCTCACGATACAAGATTTCAATACACGCAAGTATACATGTCACTTCATATGCAATATACTGCAAGAAAACTGACATAGATCAATTCACTGAAGTCTGATTAAAAGTTTTCAGTATAAAATATCAAATTTTGCCGGTACCTATAAATTACACACATTGAGTTTACATAAAATATAACGGACAAGTTACTTCCAATAGTATATATAACATATGTATACATATATACCATACTGTATATGAAATATACAGTATGTTTACTTCGACCCCAGTCAACTAAGAAAGAGACAGACAACACTGGGAGTATCTACGTACTGTGTATATGTATATACCGGTAGTTTTGAGTCATAGGATATTTAAAGCGGCGAGGAGATGAAGGGAGCTACGTCCCCACCGATATTGTAGAGTACACCGTTCATAGCTCATACGCGTCCCCAGTTCTTAGCGAATTTTCATACCCCTTACCTCTTCCGGCTTTATTCATCCTATTTCTGAAAACGACCGGTATACGAGGCGACGACGCTACGATGTATGTAGTGGGAAAGCATTGGAAATCTCGACTTCGTTTATCTATGTACGTTGTCTGTCTCTCTCTCATTTGATTGGTTGGAGGTAAGCATACTGTATACTCAGTGATATTAGCAGCGCTACACCCAGAATGAATCATTTGTTTTACTTGATTTTTGTGATAGTTTTACATAAGAAATGATACGATAATATTTGCAAGAAATTTGATTAACATGTCACACAAGAAAACTGTGTTTGGCCATCCCGTAGCTGAATACACTCCTGTACATGTCTAGACATCGACAAGATGAGATGCTCGATATATGCTTGTGGCACCGGATTCCAAGCAACTTGAACTTCGTTGATTAACTGCGTCAAAGAGAATGGTGCAAAGTATACATTCTCCTTCCCATGATATCCCACACATGCTCGATGGGGCTTAAATCAGGGAAATGGGGTAGTCACGGTAAAACATTAACGCCTGCTTGTTGGAGAGAGTTTATAGTTCGGCGAGCAATATGGGGACGTACCTTGTCTTGCCGAAAATGGACGTGTGGACGGTCATCTACATAGATAAGGTAGCACAGTGGTTTGATCATCATCAGAGCAAACTCAATATTGGGTCGCTCTCCACGCCACGGTCGCACCATTTTACAGCCATTGTGTATATCTAGACAGAATCGCAATTCGCCGATGAAGACGACATTACGCCATTCTGCTACCTAATGCTACCATTCTTGCACCAGTTCAGGCATTGACGACCGTGATCCGCAGTCAAAGGAAGCACTAACCGCGGACGATATGAAAAAACTCCAAAGACTCAAATGTGGCAATGTAGTGTACGCATAGTAACAGGTCTACCATCCTACGTCCAGTTGTATGTAAGTGAAATGCCACATTCACACAGTTAAAAAAATTAGCTTGACCTCCGCCTAACTTTTAGAAATTCTCGAAAACCACAGCATTACCATTGCTTCACAAAATTCACAAAATTCAATTCGTCGAGAAGTTTCAGTTATAAATTAAGATAGGTAGGTAAATAAAGACAAGAATGCTAATAGAATTAATTCAAAAAGATAGAACACTGTCATAAAGTACAGTTAATTGTATCCAACATACGCAACTGCAAATGTCCAACATACGCAACTGTAAATAAATAAAACTGTTCAGATTGAATGCAAAGTTTTTTTTGCGGAAAAAACTTTCTGTTATTCATTATCTTATTACGTTTTCTTAGATTTAAGTGTAATTTAAGTAAAAAAAAGTCAATTAAAAATTCAGAGTAATAGTTTGAAATTTATAAAAAATTCCGTCCTTACTTCAAATTATTCCTGCTTTGAAATATCAAGCGATATCGTAGCTTGACAATAAACTTAAACTTTCGAATACTTTTGCACGGAAATTTATATGCAGAAATATCTAGAAATCTGTGAATTTCCTTACTGCCTACCTACATATTATTTAGAAACTATACCATACAAATTTTACCAGAATCTGTAGCAGTTATCTAAAATTACCGCGTAATTGTAATATTAGTCATACTTTTAAACAGATTGTGCATACTGTACCTACTAATAGTTGTGTACATATAATGTAATACCAGATTAGCGGGAGGGTGAGACAAGAGATAATGCAAAGAAAACTAAAAAGTTCTGTAATTTCTCTGAAAACTCGTTTAGTTGGCCAAAAATGTGTCTCATACAGAGTACGTTGCATTCAAGCTACGGGCTACGGTACATACAATAGATTTTCATCTATTACCGTTACAATAAGTTCTGGTGTGCCTCAAGGGTCCAACCTTGGCCCATTACTTTTTAATATTTTTATTAATGACTTACTTGAGAAACTTGGATGTCAGGTCTTAGGATACAGCGATGATCTAAAAATCTACAGTACTATACACACCATCCCGGATTGTATTAATTTGCAGACCAATCTTACTTTAATATCGGAATGGTGTTCTTTAAATAGATTGTCGTTAAATGTAAGTAAGTGCACAATAATATCTTATACCAGATCTTCTAAGGTTAGCATCGCAGGAAAGATAAGGTTTGCGATTTAGGCGTGTTATTTGATTCTCAATTAACGTCTTCCGAACACATCTCCACCATGTGCCTGTCTGCTTCTAGATCTCTCGGATTTTTCATAAGATCTTGTCGCAACTTTAATAATATCATGGCAATTAAAACTTGATACTTTTCACTTGTGCAGAGTAAATTAGAGTATTGTTCCACAGTCTGGTACCCGCATTATATATACCAGCGATTAGAAATTGAAAAAGTACAGAAACGATTTTTAAAGTATCTATCGTTTAAAATTACCGGCGACTACCCCGGACGTGGTTCGAACTATGTATCCTTACTGGACATTCATCGTTTCGAATCTCTGTCTGACAGGCGAAAGAAATGCAGTGCTAAATTTCTATTCAACCTACTAATTAATAGATTTGACTCGCCCCACTTGGTTTGTTTCACTGTACCTACATTTAATACGCGATCTTCAGACGTACTAACTCTGGACAAACCCAAAACGAATATGTTGATAAAATCGCCCATTTTTCACGTCAGCAAATTTTAATAAATTCTATGCAAACATGTCATATATTTAAGTATATAATTTTAGTGCAATGCTGCAGAAGCACCGTTTATTTGTCGTTTTCAGTTCCTATTACTATTCCTCTTGATTGTAATGCTACGATACAAATTAATTGATTTAGATGTATATATACTATTATTTTTAAAAGTGTTTGAGACATTAGCTGGCAGAGTATTTTTTGTAGCTTTAATAAATTGAAATTAAGTGATTTCACTGGTGAAGAGATCATTCCCATTAATTAAAAATAATTATATTATAGGACACCTAATTAACACTTCTTTGTTCCAGTTGCTAAAAAAAAAACTTGAGTAATTTTCAATTTATATTATATTTGTTTGCGTTACTATAAAACAATTTGAATTTCGATTTGTATTTCTTAATATATACAAGATTATCATAAAGTAGGGGATATATTTTAAATTACTTTACTTTTTTAACAAAATAAGTAAATAACGCAAAATAAACGAAATCTAATTGCTTAACCCTTTCACTGCGCGAGCCGGATTAATTCGCGAAGAAACGTAGTGTCTGATATAGAAAAAAACGTCAAGCAATTATTTCTCCTCTATCACAACAAGCAACACATAAGTATCTTTTGCGCAAACTTGCTTTGTTCACTGTGCGAAACATGTAAAGACACAACGTCTCAATGCAATCGTACCACGGAAGCAATTTGTTTGAGACGTTGCGCAGTGAAAGGGTTAAGGAATGGGATTTTACTATACGCGAAAATCTAAAAATGTGTCCATCTAAATTGAAAATGCTATTTGAATTAAAGTAGGCAAATTTGGCTACAAGGTAGGACTTTTCTTTGTGAGTAATGGCTCAGATGGACATTCAACTCGAATGG
This sequence comes from Popillia japonica, assembly GCA_004785975.1. Classification (NCBI taxonomy): domain Eukaryota; kingdom Metazoa; phylum Arthropoda; class Insecta; order Coleoptera; family Scarabaeidae; genus Popillia; species Popillia japonica. The sequence goes on along the minus strand of ML219399.1, from coordinate 47,766 downwards.
TTATACCATAGTTTATGAATAAATTAAACACAGTTTACTCTGAATGGTGCAATTAATACTCAAAACTGTAGAATCTTGTCGGCAGAAAATCTATAAGAAATCGTTCAAAAGGTCTTCAAGAGGGTTTTAGATCTGACTTTATCATTGATCCGCATTTCTACCAAGAAATGCAGAATGGAGAAACCGTATTTGTAATTCTAAACGGAGAGCGATACTTGGAAATGTTAAGAACTTATGTTACTCCACAAGTGCAAAACGAGCACCACGGAATCAAAACCTTTCTGAATTTGGTTTTCTGTAGTTTCCAAAATTCCACGGCAAATGCGGAAAGATAACCTCTTAGGTCGGTCTACAGTCGCAGGCGTAATAACAACTCATGGCCAGCCGATGCCTCCTGTAATTGGCGCAAGCTGTTGGGGGCTTGTGAAGGCATGAATTATTGTTATTAATATGATTATTATTATCATTTTTATACAGAATGGAGCACTCCCGCACATTTTGCGACCAGTCAAAGAATTGTTAACTAACGTTTTTCATGTGCTATTTGGCTACCATTTACGTAGTACATCATATTTATTCTAATATATTCATAATTTGCCTTAATAAGCCTACAATAAACGCATTTTATTTACGAAATATTGGTCTGCGTACAAAAGATCTGACCCATTTAGAAAATCTATAATCATCCTAATTTAAAAAGAAATGTTCATGGTGTCTATTACATGCTGTTGGAGTTATACAACTCACGCTCTTTTCTATGTTAATATCGCAAACTTGTGTTCTAAAATTTTTAATGCAAGCCAGAATGAAGCTAAAGTAAGGTTACTTTATTATTGTGTTGTATAATTTTTGTGTTTAAACTATGAGCCTCTGTTTAAATTTAATCAACTCGTACTTAGAAGGTTATCATCTTATCTGGTATTTATTTTATCCGTACATACATATATGTATGTACATATATTTAGCAATACGTACCAAGTAATCATTCCAGTACTAAAACAAATAAAATTCATCGATATATTGGAAAAGTTTTGAAAGTCGAAATAGTATTAAAATATGAACGAAACAGAATATGTACATATAAAATAGTAACTTATATGTGTATTTATTTTAATAGTGCTTAACGGTAATTTAAATATTCTTTTTGATCAAGTATATAAAACGAATGTTTCATTATTTGCGAATCACTTCATTACTTGAGAAATAAATTTGTTTGTAGATCAACTTAAATATTTTATTCTCTTGTACATGTATTAATGTATTGTTACTTGAATTTCGCATAATTTCGAATTACTATTTTTTATGTTAAAGGTGAGAGTATATCCAGGAAGAGAGAAATGTGAAACAGATATCGTAAAACAGTCTTGGCCTACGTTTAACCAAGAATTAACGTTCGATCTACAATCTAATGCAAGCACATTAAAGGACCAATTTCTAGGAAAATTTGTCACTTTAACCGTTTACGCAGTATTAGAAAGTCCTAATAAGAATACAAGCAACGTCCGTAGAAGTAATTCTCTTAGAAATTCCTTTAGATTTTTAATTGGTAAAGAAGAAAACGTAGATGTTAGAAAAGCAAGCAGAAGTAGACAATGTGCAAGCAGATTCACCTTCGATAACCGACGTACGATAGGGGCAGTTACATATAACCTAGATCCAAAGAAGTTTACGCAAAAGAAGTACCTCACTCATTCTACACCCGACATTTGGAGAATAATACAAAATATTTCCAGTGGCATAGATTTCGAAAAGGTAACAGTGTTGGTAATGGTTGATTAAAAGCTTTATAAAAAGTAATAACTCGGTTTAAGGGTTACATCCACAGCTCAAATTGTAGCTTATGATCAATACCTATTATTATATCGTTTAGAGCTTTTTAAATGGTATAAGAAAGAGCATAGTCATCAGAACGTTAGTTCCAAATGCTTGCCAAACTCTAAGGAGATTTTAGTGAATTCTCGGACTAATCGGCCTCATTTTTGTTATTGAAAATAATCTTCCATACTTGTAATATATCGAATCGAAATCGTAATTGTTTTAGTCTTATAGAGATAATTTTAAGTTTCTATGTGCTGTTGCAGCTACCTGCAACCTATTATCGTCCTTAAAACATCTCCGCATGCATTGTCATGTAATGCTCGAACACCTACGGCTTCTTTTTGTCGATGTTTTTCTGAAATATGGTTTCTCAATTTATATAAAAAGAGCCTCTAATAGGCGCTGTTTGCCGTTGTGTCATAGTGCTATCTAAATACCAAATTGTTATATATTATTCCCCATAAATTTTGCTTACCAGATCACAAAAGAAATCCACTATCCCATCTTCCATCGGCTTTAGTCAAAAATTTGGCAAAGATTTGGTTTAGAAATGGTAGTCAATTTACTTAGTGCTTCACTAATAGGTTTAATTACATATATGCCCTTCGTTTCTTCAACATAAAATAACTGCGCATTACTCAATTATTTTAGCTGGTGACAAACTCCAGTAATGATTGATTACAATAAATACCAATACTCCTAGAACTGCAGTCTACATAATATAAGATACCAAAATGTACAACAGAGGTCAAATTTATTTACATAAACCTGGATAAACCTATTTAGCTGAGAAGTCATGGTACTTACTTCGAACATTCTTTTAATATGCTAGGTGCTGGTTGTAGTGGCTTCATATGCTGTATTGTTTATTTGCATACCACTGCAATTCTTGCTGTGTAATTTAACATCTCTAAACGTTTTCACATATAAAACAATTAAAATCGCATTCACTTTTAGAAAGAAAGCAATTGTAATTTAGAAGTGACACTAAGCTACTTCAACAGCGAAGACGGAAACAATGATCGAATGGAAATAGCACTCTCCAAACTGCGATGCAGTATGACTTCTATGCATGAACAAGAAAAACTAGGAGGTAAGTATTGTAAAAAATCACTATGTATACTATATAAATATATATATATATATATATATGTCATCATTAATGCCTCAACTCATAAGTGCGGTATTACTCATTAATGAATATCGTAGCGATCTTTTTATGAATAGATTGTTCTTAAAAGCAGACTAATAAAATACTTTTCTTAGTAAATCGCTTAATTGTGACAGTAATAAATAGCCAAATAGTTCTACACACAGTACACAAACTCTATTACAAAATCGATTTGAAGTTAATGTACATATGTGCGAAATGCAGGCCCAAAATTTTTACACTAATAATTTAACTACTAATTCATTTTTTGCGGTACTGTATCATATTTTTATATGATAAGGTAATATTGTTATCTATGATGATGTTAAATAAATAATACTTATAAGTTTACAAATTACTAGAATGTGTAATAGTTTCATAGAAAAATCCAAGTTATAATACACTGATGCAAATAATTGACGAGCACACCCTGTATAATCTGGACGCATGGTGCTAACGCAATGAAATTTGGTATAAAAGTCGTACTACATTTTTTAACTTACCCTCATGCGGAAAGCGCCGTAAACCAGCTCGGACGGAAAGCATCAACAACGGGAGTATCCCCCGCGAGCGGTGCTCACCATAACTACACGACAAGGCATGGAGACAATAAGTCGTCGTATGGCAGTAAGAGAGCCAATCTTGTCGCCTCAACTCGTCTCCATAAATACTCAACGTTAACTGGGGAAGCCGAATAACGTTAAAGTCTCCGATCGATCATATTCCAGACGTATTCGATCGGATTCAGATCTGGACAACGAGCTGTACATGGAAGCATTTGTATACGGTGCTCCTCCACAAAGACCTGTGCTATACGCGCGACATGCGGCCGAGCTGAGTCGTGCATGTATAGCAAACGTAGGCGCCGCAGAACATAAAGAAACACAAAGGGCCATAGCACCTCATCTACGTATCGGCGACCAGTCATCGTCTGTTGTGCACACAGCAGACGTGTACATTCTCCATATGTAACAGCACCCCATACCATATGGTGGATATGGCGTAGTTGAACGCACTGATCGAGTAGACACTCACCAGGACACCGACGAACCAAAATTCGCGCGTCACCGACGCCCAATTCGAATCTAGATTCGTCGGAAAACAAAATGTTCCTTCACTCGACAACCCACGGATGCCTTGCGTTGACCCACTGATAGCGTATGCTGTGGTGTCCGGGAATGAGTTAAAACCACTGTAACGCAGGGCGCGCTCGCAGTCCACCTTCTACCAAACGGCCCCCGTACGCGTAGTAAGTGCATCTACCCTCCTTGCCCGTTTAGCCCGTTTGGTCACACGGTGGGAAGTTGCCTTGAAGACGACGCAGTAACGTTTCAGAGGTACGCGGTTCTTGCGTGCTGTGGTCGCGCAGGGCCGTCCCACTCGTGTCTAGAGGTGCATACGTCCTATTTCAGTCCCTTATCGCTATGCTCATTGCATAGCCGACAACGATCGCTCAAGATAGCGCGCGATCTCATGGAAGAATACATACGCCATGTGCATTCTCACAAAGATTCCTCGCTCAAACCCGCTTAAGTAGCGCGATCAATTCGCTAGTATACGAATACAATTATATACTGGATCTTCACACCACACTAAGAACGACCGGTTTTGCCCACCCCCGTTGGTCTCCATGGTGACGGCATTTTCCACCTATTAGAGCGGCTCTGTAGAAAATGTGGCGATAGCAAAAGTCGAAACTTGCTGCATAGACTCGTCTATAAGAACCCTTGATGCTCTGCAAATTTTAAGGATATATCTTCACGCGTTCAGATTATACACCGTGTGATCGTCAATTATTTCCAGCAGCGTGACCCGGCCGCTAGCTCGGTCATTGCGATGAACAATCAATGCAGAATTTGTCGATTCCAATTAAACAGGACGATTCGGTCGATGTAAAGTCGGCGCTAGCATGTTTGCGTTGTGTAGTAGAGTGAAACTAGTTAAAATAAAAAATAACTTAACACTTACGTGGGTTAAAATGAAATGGGATTTTATGCTATTTCTTCCTATTTCCAAGAATAAATATGTTCATTACAACAAATATACTTTCTTCTGTATATCGATTTCCAATTTGCTGTACACTGTTGTTCTTGAGACCTATCTCGACTATCGTCGACATGAAATACAGATACTAATCACTTCGGTGATGGACCCAATAGCTTTCTGTAATCAGTATATTGATTTCAACAATAAATAAACGTACTATACATACTTTGAATAATGTCAGAAAACTCAGCTACAAGAAACATGAAACTCTGATATTAAAAACTGCAAAAAATACAACAATAATATAAACAACTGGGTCAGAATATGACACCACCTGGTCATCCGAGGGTTAAATACATATACAGTCCGCTTATGTACGTACATATGTATATACATACATAATCTGCAATCACTTCTGTAGCCAGATCAAACTTGTCACGTTTCTATTACCTCCACTAGCTAATTATGCCGAATCGCTTATTTTACAACTACGACCTGTACGATTCCTGTAAAGATGAAACGATTTTGTATATTTACATTCTCGTGTAGGTTTGAAGAACGGGTAAAACGCGCGCATACAGATTATAAACTACGCTTAAAATCCAGAGATATAGAGTAGAGAGAATGCTCGTATAACATGCGCGAATGTCTAATTTTGAAAGTCGCCATTTTTACCCTTCATACTACCAACTTACTTGGAATTCAATGTTGCAAACCCGTAGACTTAGCATTCCCTACAGAATAATGGTATGAATAGTTTGTTCTAACACATGGTTTTATTCAATTAAGTAATTTTCAATTGAACAAGCATAGCTATTGACTCAAATTATTAAAATAATACATATAATTCAAGTGTATTATATTTAATTTCCCTAAAAACTTTCAAAATATTTGCTTTAGACTTAAAAATTATCAATTTGAGTATTATACATATTAGGCATACGATATTCTACTACTTTTAAACCACTCTTGCAATAACCTTCCCGTAAGAAAACGTAAGTAAAATTAAGAAATCATGCATGTATAATAAAATCAAATGATGAAAATCCTCCCTAAAACGCGTACGTTCTTACACGCTCTTACAGTAGGCGGGATGTTAAACAAATTCAAATTAATAACTGAAAATGTAAATGTTACCTCAAAAATAATAAATTGTTTTTCGTAAATTCAAAAACAAACCGAAAAAAGTTATATATGCGTAACCTAGGTAACACAAACTAAATCAAAAATTAGCTGCGCTGTGGTTTATGCGCATCCTTCCTACTCTTATCTCTCTGATTATTTTGTAGGGAATATTTCATCTATGGGTTTACAACCTTAAATTTTAAGTATGTTGGCAGTCTGAAGGTTACAAATGGCGACTCCCAGTGTGTACATCAAAATTTGGATGCGCAGTGGTTTATGAGCGTTCTCTTTACTCTAATCTCTGTTAAAATCGCTATATCGTATGTCGGAATGATTCGGAAAAAGAGTAGCGGGGGGGCGTAGGTCCGCGCTAGAGTTACAATAGCATAGAAGGTCAGTTGCATTCTGTTGCCGAAATAGAGTAGTTAATGTATACATATTTGCGATTATTTGTTTTTTATTTTACTATTTGGTTTCGAAATAATTATGGATATATTCTCCCTTGAACACAAGAAATTTGTGATAAAACAGCAGCATCTAGCTCACTCGATAAGAGATATTGTACATCTGTTTAACCATGAATTCCAAATTGATATTTGTTTTGAAACTGTTCGTCGCATAATTAATAACTTCGAAAATTATGGCTGTTTAAATCCGCTTAAACATAAAAAAGAGAAGATGCCACAAAGCGAGCAACGCGACGTTTTAATTTGTGCCGCTGTAAAGGAGCAAGCACAGCAGTCTGCAAGATATAGCAGAACAATTTTATGCTTCCCACACTACGGTTCACAGAGTGTTAAAAAAAAATAAGTACCGCTCCTATAGGCTAGGCAAAACGAATGAAACATTTAAAAATGCTTAGAATTTTGTGAGAAATTTATTGAACAACGCAACAATGATGACGACTTTATTGCGAAAATAGTATTTACAGATGAGTGTTCGTTCCCGTTACATGGCCGCCATAACCCAAGCGTTTCCAGGTGTTGGTCACAAAGGAATAGAGAATCTAACTTACGACGCTCGAACACAATACCCTTTAAAACTAAATGTTTGGACTGGCCTGTTAGGTAACCACATAATTGGGCCATTTTTCATAGAGGGAAATTTCAAAGCAGTAAAATATCTAGATCTTTTGCAGAATAGTGTAATTCCCGCTATAAGAACTGTAGCAGATGTAAATGTCGTTTGGTTCTAGCAAGACGGATGTACTGCGCGTAATGCTGCATCAGTGCAACAATTTTTACACAGCACATTTAATAACAGGTTGCTAACTAGCTGGAGCGCTATTCGCTGGCTGCCTACATCATCTGATATCAAAATATTTATAACAAACTTACGTTCATACGTATAAAGTAGGAACATTGTATTGACAGTGTTACGTAAACTGTACCTTCTATGCTATTCTAACGCTACCGCGTACGTCCTCCCGCTACTCTTTTTCCGAATCATTCCGAACGATAGAGTCACTTCAAGCGGGGTTTATAATCTGTAGGTATACATATATACCCATCTAACAAATTCTTGGAAAATGGTTGTTACCATCCATTTTGAAATTTAAATCAACAAAAAGAATCTTATTTCTTACAACCAATACCTTGTGTCATGCTGCATAAATAATAAAAATATGATTTAACGATTCCAATTTCAGCTCTGCAGAGAAACAAATCGAACTGAAAGGATAATTGGAGGAAACCTTATCTAATATACAACTTCTACTGACTGTTGGTTATGTACTATCCCATATGTCATTTAATTATTATTGTTTTTGTCAATTTTTAATCAAACTAAAAGGTACAAAAATAACGGCTTAAATTATCAATCATTTGAATTCTTAGTCATTTTCTTGTAGAACTAATCTGTTGCAACGTATGTTATGCTGACTTACACTTTGGTGTAAATCAATTTCATTTTCGATATGATAGATGATTTGAACGTAATTCTAATCAATTTAATATGTATTTAGTTGTGTACAATTATTAAGCTTTAAAGTACTCTAGAAGAAAATTATCATGATGAATTGTGTGTACAGTAAAAGAGTGAATTCCCAATATCCAGTTTCACTGGAATATTTTTCATCTTGGTTTAATTTAAATACCTCTTAACGATTATTTAAATAAAAATACACCACCTTCAATCTAGATTGCGATCTAATAAATACGTGAAATTTTATGGTTTTGTATTTTACAACAACAAATTAAGGCGGGCGATTAATTGCCTGATTTTATTTAAACTAAACGATAATCCTTGTGACTATATAGGATTATATTTCTCCTTGCAAAAATAAAGACCCAATATCTGTGGGTATTAATATAGGAAACCTTTAAAAACAAAAAATATGATTTAATAACCTTTATCTCATTTACATTTTGTTATTTACTGATTGTGTACTAATGTATTAATTCAATTTTCAGGGTCTATTTACCTTAAAATAACAACATTTGAATGCGGAGTCCGTATAGCCAGCTGGAAAAGTGATAAATTTCAACCAACGATAAGCATGAAAATTGAACCGTCAACCGCCACTCTGCAAGCGATATTTAGAAACTATAATTTGCGAAATATACAAATTACAATACGATTAGTATCCAGAAACGTCCTGGGCAAGAAAACGATTATCGGCAAAACTGATCTTGATAACGGCAGTGACATATTCAGAGAAGCTATTGACTCACCGTCCAATCCAATCACGAAATCCTTAGAATTAGTACCCCAACGATAACGACGATTGATGATAATAAAACTACAGTGTAATTTATTTTAAAAGTTATTTATTTAATAAAACTACTAACGGTTGCATATCTAAATTTGTGGAAGTGTATTCTTTTTCTATTTATTTATATATACAAGGTGTCCGCGATATACAAAGCATGCTTTTAAGGGATGATAGCTACAACGATTTAGAAACAAAAACATATAATACACCTTGGGTCTATCTGTAAGCGTAAACGAGAAAAAAATTATTTCTCATGTCACAAACTTCGACGCATACTGTACAGCGCCAGCTGATTAGTACCCAACGATTACAGGCGTGTGTTCTTGCAAATGGGCAACACATCGAGCCTTTCCTGTAATACATTTTCTCCTGTCTCTCAAAAACGTCTTTTTAGGATCAGCAATTTATCACAAATAAAAGAAAATAACTAAATTTTGTAGTAGCCTTTGCGAAAGAGCGTAAAGCGCCATAACATAATTGCACTATTATTAGATATACAACTTAAATTTTCATTTACCGATCGAAAGCTGCTATTAAACACGCCCTTTTTACTCTAACTTCAACATAGCATCGATTTTATTATCATAACATTATTAAAAAAAAAACTCAAAGATATGTACCTCTTTCCTATTGATCGGATATTTTTAAAACGTATGGCCATTGACTTCGTACGATACAATTGTCGAATGTAGTTCAAGGTCGTATTAACATATGATATTTGGCTGCATCTGCCGCTTCTATTGCAAACGTGTACAGTATGGGGTAAGAGAAATGACACCACGCTTCAATTTCAAAGTATTAAATAATTCGTTTTCATCGTTGTTTTCAGTTATTTTCAACTCTAAATTTTTAATATGGTTTTTTGGTTATTTAAGAAGCCATATGGATGAGTTTTCTTGTACAGTTTGACCAAATAAGATTTTTTAGAAATATTTTTTTTTCTCGTTTACGCTTACAGATAGACCCAAGGTGTATTATATGTTTTTGTTTCTAAATCGTTGTAGCTATCATCCCTTAAAAGGATGCTTTGTATATCGCGGACACCCTGTATATTTATTATTATAACACATGACAAATTTACCCATACATATTACATATTGAAGAACGTTAAAGAATGCCGTGAGACTTGATGAGAAAAAAAAGATATTCATGCGATCTTTACATGAACTTCAAGACTTTATTTAACATATTTTAGATTGTTCGATGTGGGTCAAATATGCGCCGTTTTATTGTATAACTTGTTACAATTTTAAAAGTAGTTTTTAGCTATTGTCGAAACCTCTAGCTCTCTTTCTTGACACCAATTTCTTATCACTAAGGAAATTCTGCAATGCATGCGAGATGCAGACTATATAATGGATGCATCAAAACTTCCCAACTAAGCTCTGAGCTTCTGGTGAGTCACTATAGACGTTTGTGGCCTCTCGTTGTCCGGACGGAACCTAATACCTCTCTTGTTGGCGAATTTTGGTCGTTTCTAGTGAATCACTTGCTTCAAACGGTCCAATTGGTGACAGTAGAGATTCGAATTTAGTGTTTGGCTATATGGGAGCAACTAGTAATAAATAAATCCTTTGCAACGCCATAAAATACACAGCTAAACCTTCGTGGTCGTTAGTTCTGGTTGTGTCACCGTTTGGGTTGCTCTACCGCACATTGACCACAATAGTTTTTACATGAAATTGATATGTAATCTATTTCTCATCTCCAGTCACCATCCGTTTAAGATATGGATCGATTTCATTGCGGTTGGCCAAAGGTTCGTAGATGAAAATCCAGCATGTTTAATTTTTTGTTAATTGGTGTGGGACTCAAATATCGAGCTTCTTTTTCGTTGATCATGGTCGATGATAAGATTGTTAATATGTCGGTGACTTTCGATTATTTCTGTGATTTTATCGACATTTTTGACGACGAATCTGCGAGATGTCTCTTTCTTGTCTGTGGTGAGTGAAATTATAGTGGCTTCCACGCTGTATTGCTTGTCGGAGTTACCACTGTAGTTCCTGCGGTGTATACATATAGTGTGTGTAAATGTGTTTTTATAAGCCTTAGAATATTCCCTTGCCACAAGTGATATTCCATTGTTAATTATATCTCATCAACGAATGGCATTCGACCGGAAAACTAACACTGGTCCGGCACGCTTCAATTGCGGGGCCCACCATTCAAACCCCGTACATCTGACTCTCTCACAGTCACAGATCGATAGATCTTACTCCTTCGGCCAGCGAGCCTGTTGTAAACATTAAAAATACCAAAAAGCAACCGACAAAATCAAAACTAATTTGAGTGTTACAGTATTGGGACCATAAACACCATTCACAATTTCAGCAGCCTGATTTACAGTTTCGCCTTTATTAAAGAAAAACTGCAAAGTAAACCAAATGGTTGACTTACATTTATAACCTCCTGTAACTTACAACTAAAAGGACCAAACAAAAAACAGATTTTTTATGCTCAATATTACCTTTCCACCTAGCACAGGATCTGAAACTATTTAATGAATACTTTACGAGATACTGATCACTATAGCCATCTAACCTAATATTAATTGGCGAAATTTTGTTGAGCTTCTCTCTTTCAACAGTTTGAAAGTTGTTTTAGGTTTATTTATTCTGACTTATTCCAAATTTTCAGCCTTCGATTGTATATACCACGCGAAAAAATTGACTAAAACAAACTATGACGTGTGTGAAGGTATTCCTACCCTGCCCCTTTTAGAACATAAACTGTTTTTAGTAAAACAACAATCTCACTTTAACCCGCTGGCAATTTATCAAAATGTTAGGTGTTTTGTGGGTGTTATGAGTTAGTGTTTTACTTCAGCACCAAAAGATGCAGTGAATATTTTCACCCATTTTTAGTGTGGTTGTATTATTTAATACTAACTATAGAACGGTTTACTATTAGGATCGCTACAACTAAGCTAGCTGTCGAGTTATTTCAAATGAAAGTATTTTCTTAAATTTATATAAAAATTATATTAGTTGAAGCGTTTAGTATGTATGTATATTTAATTATCACTTAAAGTGTATATAAAACAAAAATATGAAACTCTTTTTACGGTGACAGAATTGTAGCAAAACACTTCCAGTTCAAATGAAAGCACAATTATCAAATATTTCTATCAAATTTAGGTATTGTTCGGATTATTACGCATGAACAATATAGTCTATGATTTTTTACAATTTTACTTACAAGGAAACACAGTAGTCTCCCTCGCTGATTTAAATGAAATTTGGTAGGATTGTAGACTGATGTGGTGTAAGAAAAAGAATTAAAACAAATATATACTTATATAAGTGTTTTATGAATAGTAATGGATAGCTACAGTAGCGGGTGTTTTTTCTAGAAACCACAGGCAAACTATTGTCGCTATCCTTACAACAGGTGTTATATTTGTCTTCACTTTTTTTTGATATGCCTTTTAGTTTTGGAGATATTAAAGCAAACAGCGAAAGGTAACGTTAACTAATGGGCCACCTCACCCCCGAAAACGGGTGACTTAGCATCTATGAAAGTTACCGTTGTTCTTACACTGCATCAGTCTAGAAACCTACCAAGTTACACTTAAATCGGTGAGGGGTACTTCCCCGTGTTTCTTTGCTAATAATTTCGAAGAATTTGTATAGGAGGTTGCCTACTTTCGTTTAAGGAGAATGTTTATATGTGCAGTTGCCTACTACAAGTCATAGTAGGTATTTGTGACAAACAGATGTTAAAGTAAAAGTACCTATATACTACTTATCCCATCTCAGTACTGGTACACTCCACAAAATAAATTATCCTTATTATCCAGATAGTTTT
>ML219399.1:0-30164 GCA_004785975.1 Popillia japonica | reverse complement strand
GTTACATGCAGTACGTATACGGTCTTTCAATTCGTCCAAGTTACGTATTTGAACATTGTTGTAAATTTTACTTTTCAGGTACCCCCCAAAGAAAGTAATTACTAGGAGATAAATCAGCTGATCTTGGAGACCATGGTACAGGCTCAAATCTGCCAATCCAGCGTCTTTGGAACGTATTATTTAAAAACATCCTGACGGCGTTAGTGGAATGTGCCGGCGCTCCATCCATTTTCATGTAAAGTGTTGAAGATTACTTCACAAAAATCAGTTCGTATTATTTTATCTTCCTCCTTGTTGGTTTTGTATTTTTTACGGCTTATGTTTGAATTCTTTCAGGGTTTTATACACCGACCTGTATGATATTCCGAAATGCCTAGCTACATTTATGAACGATCCTACAGGCCGTTCCTCTACATAACATGGGATATTTAGCTTCATAAGCTCTGTTAAAACATGATTGGATCTTTTTCTTTTTTTGTGTTAATTTAAAGCATAACCATATGTTTTAAGTTTATTAAAAATATTTGAAATTGTTTTCGGACAAGGTATAGGTCTATCAGGGTAATTTACTGCAAACATGTCTCTAACTCGCCTTATGCTATTATTTTTCTGGAACCACATTACCATTGCCACTTTTTCATCTTTGTTGTATTTATTCATCGTTTAAATAAATTATTATTAATTTTCAATACAATATTAAAATACATGAATAAAAATGGCGAATATTTGACATAAATTTTTTTTTCTTTATTCCATGGTAACGATTTCAGAATTACATCTAACGTATTTTTGTTTTTAATGTATAACTGGTTGCCTAGCCGGCTGGTAACGGATTGACAATTATCTTTTTATGGTTACACATAGGGGAGGTGTATATGTGTAATCATAAAAAAAGAACCCGGTATGTATTCTTATGGCCTTTTATATACTTATTTTGTACTATATTTGAATAAATTTGATCTTTAATCAAACTATAGCGTTTTCGTTGATGTACAAGTGGAAAAAAATATCAGGAAAATAAAAATACATAGTACGCAACATAGTATTTGCTTTAAACACTATGAACTAGAGAGAAGTTGATTTTTACTTTATAAAAATATACAGGAAGATACAGTTTTCGCCGCTCCAGAAAATCATCAGTACAAAGCCAGGATTAGCTAATGATTTTAAAGTTTTGGGTATTCAATATTTTTAAGAAAGAAAACGCCATGACACAGTACAACTTACTCAGAAATTAACTAAACGTAAGTGACGGTCTTCCGAGTGTATGACCGAGCGAAATAATAATCCATAATATCCCGCATCTGAGTCTTATTTTGTATTAAGGCAACAGCTTCATGACGGACATTAACCTGGCTCATACAGTCACCAAATATTATTCTGTTAGATTTGTCTTTATGACTATACTATAATTTAAATTTAATAGTACGTATTGGGAATCGCAGCGCCCGAATACGCTCTGTGGTGGTGAATTTCAACACTACTGTACGCAGGTCAGAATGCTATTAGCTAATACAAATTATACGTATTCGCGTTGAACAGTCATCTACACCGAAATTGATCAAAACTTAATTAGTTTGAATATAGAATTTCCAGCTCAAAAGAAATTTTTTCATTTTCCACAACCAAATAAAAATTTTGTTGACAGAATGAACATCTCATCCCCATTATTCGACCGTCGTTAATTTTCTCACTACTTATTTCGTGTGGTTTATCTTTAAGAAGATTTTCACCTCCAACGAAGCCTTTACTGCTTGGTTTTGTGGAAGCAAATCTTGAAACTTTCTTGTAATGAGAGTCTCATTATGTTATAAATAACAAAACTTAACTATTTGTCAAATCACTATATTTGTTATGGTGACAAATGTTGTTTATGCAGAGCGACCTACGTACACTATACCTGAAACGGCGATTAGGTGCAGTAGCAACCCTTTACGTGCGCTACGTCCAGAAATCGTCATACCGCCAATAACGCATACCATTGGTTGATCGGTGAGTCCGCTTACAGTAGTAAAATTAATGTGATGTATCGACTTCCACCCCATGTCACCCATATTTTAGATATTTATTATTCTCGATATCTCATTTTATTATCGTCAGTATTATTTTATTACTACTATGTATTTTATGAATCAGATTTCATGAAGACTTTGTCAAACCTCTATTTTATAAACACAAGTAAATTCACAAAATAATGTTAAAATGTGTTTAAAAAACTTGTTTTGAAGGTTATATTTGATATGCAAAACTCGCGTATTTTTCTTTGTACCATAATTTCCATTTCTGAATATGGAAAATACACCTCCTATAAGAAGAGAATTGCAAACCATTTTTCGGTGGAAGCCAAAAGAAAGACTTTGAAAATATTGAAAAAAAAATTTTGAAATGACAGCAAAGCAGCAGCTATACATGTACATACATCTTGTTAACAAGCAGAGAAGATATTTTAATTATTTTTTTATAGGTATTGCAGAACGTAGAGTATGCAAAATTTTAAAAAATATGAACAGTATGCGTGCGAGCCATCAACAACAAACAGGACATTACATGGAGAACGAAGTACTTACGTCAATTTATAAAATATCGAAAGAAGGGGCACCAATTTACTACTTGAATGAAACTGCTCGTTGTTACCGCAAGACAGGCATTTCTGGAAGGTTTATCAACAGGCCTTAAAAACCCTTCTGGCAAAGAAAGCAGGTTAATTATTACACATATAGGCTCACCCGAAGGATTTGTAGAAGATGGTTTATTTCTTTCCGAATCAGAAAAAACAAGCGATTACCATGAAAACATTAATGAAATTAGCACATGCGAAAGAACTGTTGGAACAAAGTATCACTAACATTTCTAGTGAAAACTGGATAAATGCCATCAAACAATAATTTATAGGAATAGAGAGAAAAATGTGGGAATTAGATAGTTTAATGGAGATTCACGTAAAACCACTGATAACACAGAACAACAAATTTTCATTTTCTATTTTTCTTTATGAATTATATACAAACTTATTTTGTTTATATTCCTTATAATTATTATAAAAACAAATTTCTTCTATCACGTCTGGTATTCTAAACAAATGAAATTCATATTGATCATAGAATACTAACACTAACTAAGGATATGCTATTCTGGGACGTATTTAGAAAATCGTTCTTTTCACTTTTCTTTTATATTGGGATGAAGAACATTCCGAATATAAGTCCAACAGTAGTCAGCAAGCATCACGCTATTACATTTCAATAGTGGAAATATCCTGATGAAATCTTTTTCCATGCTCGTCACTAACATCGCCAAGATTCGGGGGAAAGAACTTCAGGCGCGAATACAAGAAATGTATTTTAAGACTCATATTATAGCCTAATGCATGGTAACTTCTAACAAGTTCACTAAAAATTTCCTCGTAATGTTCAGATTTTTCATTTCCTAAGAAATCCTTTGTCACACTTTTAAATGCATCCCAAACAGTCCGTTCTAAATCACTCAAGAGGACGTCAAATTCTCGATCCTGTTGTAACAGTTTAATCTGGGTTCCTATGGAAATTCCCTCTTTAAGTTTTGCCTCAAATACATTAGGAAATTTTTGTTTAAGGTATCGAATGAAATCCTGGTCCTTCTTTGTCCAATGCTTTGATGAAATTGTTCATCAGACCCAATTTTATGTGCAATGGCGGTAAAAGTATTTTATGAGGGATCGTGTACAGTCCACAACTTCTTTTGATTTGTAAGTTTAAGGTTACACGATTTTTCTATTAAAGGTGTAATATTTCGTCTATGCTGCTGAACAGTGAATTCTCCACATACATAACAAACATTGTTAGGATTGTTTACACACACACGGGACATTGCGAATTCAAAAAACGTCTAACTAATGTTACTAGCATACATTGAGTCAATTTGAGTCGAATAACGTGTTTATAGGGTCTTATATAAACTCACATATGCACAGATCTATTAATTCCTTGATTTTATTGGTTCTAGAGAAAAAAAAGGGAGTGGGTTAACGACTATGACGTACAAATGAAGCCCAAACATGTTAAATCCTGTCCAGACATGCCCGTTAGCATGATAATAACTTGATAGTTTCTTTTAACTTACTAATAACAAATATCTTTAGACATATAGTACATTTAATATATATATGAATAAAAAATATATATCTCAGAGACCTGACGTGATAGCCAATATTTGAAAATATTTTCAGAATTACAATGAAAAAGTCCATAACATACACCTATCAGAGTGTAAGAAAAAAAATCTGTACAAGTAGAGACATTTATTCTATCAGAAATAATTAAATATACATTTGCTTTTTTACTATTACAGTAAAATAAGAATAGTATGTACATCTTGTAAATGTATGAAATTAGTGATCGTGTGCACCACAGAGGAATTAAAAAAACACTTACCGTTTTAAACGTGTTCAAAGGATTAACAAACTGGAGAAACTCGATTATGTATTTTCAACATCAGGTGCAGTGTACACAAAATCATAGTACACATAGTTGTGTATTGTATAAACTGTTGTCGATTATTGTGTTATGATTGTGCTTCGTACCGCTTACGTGTTCTTTACAGTCTGTTTTTGACCAACACATTAGATATGTATTGCACACTAAACATTTAATTTTTGAGCCATCGTATATTAAATTCGGGAAATTAATAATAAACTTATTCACTTCGTCTAACAACGGTCGTTTTCTCGATTTATGTGTCGACGACATTTTGTTTCGTATACTTACACTTACATACAATCTAAGCGGGTACAAGATACATACTGAATGCTTTTTATTAGTTCTGATGCATACAATCACTCTCACATCGGCGCAGCTGTCTTGCAGGGAAATTGGTTCGCTCTAGTGATTACTTTATTAACTATAATTAAGTTGTTATACTTAATTCCTTTGTCTAGTGAAGTATGTACATATCGATACATATCTATCAACAGCAACGTTCTTCCAACCAGCACCTCAGTAATAAGTACATATATGTAATATGTAATATGTAATACCTTTTTTTACTAATTACAACAGTATTAATTAAGGTAAGCTGCAGTTTGTGCAAATATGCATATTATGTATGGTAAGTAGGTAGGTACCTAAGTATAATTTACGTTATATTAATTTATATGTGATAATTGTCTCCCACCTGGACCTTTTGGACATCAAAAATATTAAATCGATTAATTGATTGCTATTAAAGTAGGACGGTCTTTTAACATCCCTTGCAAAATATTAAATAATCAAGTTATAACTATATATTTATCGTATCAAAGAATAGTTTTGAAAAAAATCCTTAAGATATAGGTATTAAAGGTTAGGTTTTCATTTAGAGTGTTAAATTATATCTGCTATGCACATTGCGAGTCGGGCTCGTTCAATGTCGATGTCAATGCAGCATTGCCAAGCGTTGCTAGCATCCATTCGACGTTTTAAGTATATCTAGTTTAGATTCTCTCCGCTAGGTTAAGCTCCGCCCCTGCTTCACTTCCCAATATTAATTTCTCGCAGAAAAATTGCCAACTTTAGCATATCTATCACGTCAAAGCAAAATATATTTGTGCAGTACTTGTGTATAAGAAAGAAACATAAATTCCGAATGTAAAAGATCTAGCCTAAGATTATAAATATATTCTCTCAGGTGCACCTACTACATTTCTATTTGTGGTACACACGTACATATATGTACACTTATATGCACTAGTTTGTTCCTGTATCTGCTCTCATTATTCAAAATAAATGTACATTTTTTCCTTCAATTGAAACTAATTAGATGGTATATATGGTTTCTCTTTATGGACGTCTTGGCTACAGAAAAAAAATATGGATCAATTATCTTGCTTCTCAAGAAAGCAATAAAACACGCAAAAGAATAGAAGTAGACACACACCTCAGATTACTATTCTTCGCTATTAGATAAGAATTTAATCAGTCAAGCGTAAAAGTATATTTTATGGATACTAAAAACGCTATTACATTATTTTATGTTAAGTGAAGCGTTTCAGTTTCTCTGAATTATTGGTGATACTCGCGCATGGGAACAAACTATTCATTGCAAAAGCAAAGATGTCCATGTGAATATGTATGTGTTTCAATGTAAGTATGTACTTATATTCGACAGATACACTCGACACGATTTAGTGTTAGAGCGATTACTTCGACAAGGGTAAATCTTCATTCTTCGATATATTCATTTTGCGACACGCTGGAAAAGAGGCCCGTACAATAAAAGATTCATATTTGGGTGTTCTATTCATTTATATTAGATAAAATGTACTTGTTTGTCAGGACACTAACACTGTAAATATTGCTTATGTAAAAACTTTCCAGACACTTCTGATAACAATTAAAATTTAATTCTGAGTTTAAATTGGTTGATATGTTAACGTATGTAGGTTCACATGCCACAAAATTCTTCCAGTATCCTGGAAGCCAACTTTTAATGGCTTTCTCGACTAGAATGCTGTAAATTGTTGACAAAGCTGTGGAAGAACTACTAGTTTTATTTCAATATCGATGCGATAGAGATTATTTCTTAAAAGCGAAGACATGAAATAACAGGATGATTATAAATGAAACACATATGTGCTGAATGTTATAACTTAATTGATAAAGTCTTTTTTTTTAAGTTCAAATAATTGTCATATACTATACTTACAACTTGACAACTTTGACTGAGAACAAAACAAGGTTCCAAAACTGAACTTCAAGAGTAAATCGTAACAGTTACATATGCCAAGTATTTATGGAATGTAGATAATTTAAACTCATTAATAATTACCGTATTTCAAGTATTATGGAGAATGCTATTATTTTCATGTAGGTTACACCTATTTACGATAAGAAGATGCCGTCTGTAATATATGACAACAGCAAAAATTTAATTTAAGTGATTATACTTTTAATAAGAGATGGAAACGTTTATTCATTTTAGCTCGATTTGAAAAGCCTAATCCCATTACATTCTTTAATATATGCTAGTAACGAATTATATTGACTTAATATATTTACAAATATGTTTCACGAAGTTTGACTGCATTGGTATCTACATAGCTATGTAGGAACGGTTTGAAATTTGGATTTGAGATTTGGTGGGATTAAGTCATAGATAAATGTCTACGTTTCATTTGTTTTAAGAGACTGGTGTTTGTCTGAGACAGCCATCTTGATATTTTTTAATTGCAATATATGTTGAATTTAGTGTCATTTCTTATTAGCTTATTTATTCAAAAAATAACAAATGAAATCAAAAAACAAAACAAATAAATGCATACAAAAATCGAGTTACGTATAGAATCAAGTGTATTTAGATAATGATGGAATACATTTCTTGGATTATAACCTCTATTGAACCTCTCCATTCTTCAGATAATGTATTGACATCGCTTGAACTACTTGACCAACCAGTTTGTATTATTTTATTATATAATTTGTCTATATCCAAGTTTTGATTGTTTCTTAGTCCAATTTTCTTGCTACGCTCTACGTTGTAGTTTTCTTTTACTTTGACAGTCAGGATTTTATGGTCGCTAATTCTTGGCGTTAAGAGAACTCTGTCGTACATTGCTGATTGTTTGTACTTTGAATAAAAATTGTGGGGGTACTACTACAATCTTTTTTACTAGAAATTCATAGTGCCTTCCACTACTACAAGCTTATCCGTATACCGACTCAGCTCTTTGTTGGCATTCCTTATTTGGAACATCTTTTCAACTAATTTTATTCCAAAAACATGGCATTGAACATATAGGTACAAACTTTCATTTAATAAAAAGAATCTAGCACTTGCCTAAAATGAAAGACACATTTATATCAATATTGCTTATTATCATGACTTACCGAAAACTGTGAATATTGTTTTAGTTCTAGACTGATTGACCTGTTTCCAGTGTTCAACTTACTTGAAGTGAATTGGTATTAGATTTTTGCTATAATATAGGTACGGTACAGTAAAATATCACATCCATTTTTATTTAAAACATGGAGCTATGATAATTCCAAATAGTTTAAACTATAATAATATTGTATAGCTATAGATATAACTAAAGACCGGATTATATGCAATGTGCATATTTTGCATATAATATGCATTTATCCCTTTTAATGCATATCTGAAGGTATTTTGCATATTAATGCATAATTTCTGTTTGAAATTAATCGGAGATAATCGTTTTTATATAGTAGTCGATGAGACAACGGATAATGCTGGGCGTTACATAGCTCATCTTTTGATTGGAATCTTGAAGGATAACGTCTCTAACAGATCATATTTAATTTCTTCAAAACAGCTTGAAAAGACAAACAATGTGTCAATGTCAAGATTTATTCAAGAAGGATTAAGTAATTTTTTTTTGCCTGAAGCAGTTCCTTTGGAGAAAACAATACTGCTAGTATCAGACGCAGCACCATATATGGTTCGAAGTGCTATAAATTTGAAGGTGTTCTATCCGAACCTACTTCATGTCACATGCCTTGCTCATGGTCTCAATAGGGTTGCTGAAGAAATACGAAACCAATTCCCTATGGTCAACGTATTAATTAGTAATGTGAAGAAAGTGTTTTTAAAGGCTCCGCTACGTATTCAGATGTACAAAGACCGACTGCCAGATAGACCACTTCCTCCTCGACCTGTAACCACAAGATGGGGGACATGGTTGAATGCTGCCATATTTTATGCTGATCATTTTGCAGAAATAAAAACCGTCGTTTTAGAGATTACGGATTCTTCTCAAGGTGTTACGGAATCGCAAAGATTGTTCAACGAGAAACTACTGCCCCAGCAATTGTCATTCATTAAATGCAACTACGATTTTGTTCCAACAACTATTTTAGCATTGGAGAACACATCTTTGAGTTTAAGAGAATCCGTTGAATATGTGGACACATTTCAGCAATCATGTGCTAAAGTGCAGGGTAACATCGGGCTTACCATAAATAAAAAATGTGAAAATGTGATTTCGAAAATACGGGATACGGTATGTTAAAAGAAGCTGCTAACATACTAAAGGGTGATTTTAACGAAAGATGCAACTTAAGTGCGGAAACAATATGTAGACTAAAAAATGCACCAATAACTTCAGTAGATGTAGAAAGAACATTTTCAGTGTATAAACATATGTTCACAGATAAACGACATATTTTTTTAGTAGAAATCTTTGAAAAATATTTAGTAATTATGTGCTTTTATAATTATAAAAATTAATAATAATATATTAATCATATTTGTTCAGATTTGGATGTATTTTGAGATCTTTTTAGACCTTTGTGCAATTTTAAATGCATTAGTTTGTTACCTGCATTATAAAATATTATCTTAGTAAAACATATTTGTTTGTAATAAACTCAAATTACATTTTTATTTGGAATTTTCAGTTGCATATTTGTTTGGTTTTTTGCATATTTTGATGTAAAAACGTGCATATATATGCGCATATTTATACGTTTTTTTCATGCATATAATCCGGTCTTTAGATATAACTATAATAATATTGTATAGATATCCATTGTATTAATCCTATTAATAAAACGGGATATTTTTTAGCAACCTTTACTTTTTCATATTTTGTCTCAACAAATTCATCATAAAAAGTCACTGCACTAATATTGATTTACTGCGTCTACAATGTATGTATGTTTGTTTCATGGTACATTATTACAGATTTTCATAGCTACATATTTAGCTGTATTCATTATTAGTTAGTTTTTTTAAGGTTTTTTAAAGTTATAAGTAGATCACCAAAAGTGTGCCTATTACATTTCAATTTTTAACTAAACCAACACATGATGGAAATCTCTGATACATCAATTTTTATAATTTATGGTACTTTCCCAAAGAAATTGCGATATGAGTCGTGATGTCAAGAACTGTAGTAGAACACTTACATACACTTAAACGAATGTGTAGCGAAGAAACATTTCCAACTTTAGCATCTCCATGGCTTCATAGTCTAGGTAAGCATACACAAAATGTTTTTGTGCATTACTTGTGTATAAGGAGTAAATTGGAAATATGGAATAAATTCCAAATTTAAAAGACCAAAATCTGAGTCTCAAGCTAAGTCACAGATTAGCTCATACATATAGTAGTGGTAGTTGAAAGGTATTCCATCTGATTTGGATATCAACCTCAGTAAAATGTAGATGTAGTTCTCACAGGAATACCGACTTATGAACATTCCATTACATATGTATGTTGAACTAGAGTAGAATTTTCAGTGGACCCCTGTAATATATGCAAAGTATAAACAATGGTTTCTGTCTGCCCTAGTATAAATTTTCTAGATGGTTTTATGTTCTCCAGTTGTTTCACACCTGCAAAACTAGTGAGATATCTTAATGTATCCCTACCTATAATTTGTATAAATATACGGTGATATTGTAACTTGTGGAATGACATTCGTAAAATGCGCGAACTCCTGCAGTGATTTTATATAACGGGCGTAATTTAGCAACTTTTCCCGAATATATTTGTTGAATCTGTAAAATTACTCCTTAGCTGACAACTGGTATTTTCTTTGTTAATTACTAAAAAGTAATGTTGCATGCGAAAGCTTGAGAAAACGGGTCTACTAAAAATTACATTCACCCATATTCGAGCCCTGTCTGAGTGAAGTTGGCCCAACTATCAACATTATGTTTTCAAAGAGAATTATCATATTAACGAAACACGTAATGAAAACTAACAATATTTCTGATAAAATATGTTCTTTTATTTAATTTCAGCTTAACATTCTATAGTTTTTGTAATAAAGAACGAAATATTTTACAAATCCAAAGACCCTCAAATGAAGAAAATTAACTAGACCAAAAATATTAGCAAATTACCACTGCGTCACATCGCCCTTTCGACTGATAACTGCTTCAAATCGTCTTGACATTGTGTCAACTAATGTTTGGCAATCATTCGGTGTGGCACCATTACAAATTTCTTGGAGACGAGTTTGCAATTCTAGAACGGTTCTTGCCGGATTTACTCGTAGGTTCTACTTCATGATATGCCACAAGGTTTCAATCGGCGACAAATCTAGACTACTAGAAGTCCAATTTAAAACTGAAATATTCTGTTCTAGCATTCAATGTCTTACTTTTTTAGCCGTATGACAATCGGCACCATCTTGTTGAAAAGTGCAATTGCTGTTATTTAAACGCATTTCTTCAATTAGTGTCCTAAGTTGTTTTGAAGCACATTAATGTACTTATCAGCGTTCATAATACCTTCCGCAAAGTGTAAGCTTCTCACTCCACTAGCCGACATGGATCTCCTAATCATAACAGGAGCCGGAAATTTTACTGTCTTTTTAAGACCATTCTGAAATGTTTCTTCTCTAGTTCTTAAGACACCGCCTTATTACTCCATATAATTGAGTTTTATAGGTTTGGAGACCATGATTTGTGTTCCCTTGCCCACGCTAGTTTATTTTTTTCTGAATCGTTGTCAGTAAAGGCTTCTAGGCAAATGAAAGATTATTTTTCTTATTTCATCAGACACCGCTTTACCACGAGCCACTTTTAGTTGTTAACTCTACTACCTAACGGCTAAACGGCTTCTGACAACGTCGATTGTTATCATTTGTTTCACAATGTCTATTTAGATGTTATCGCAGCAGATAAGTCGACCATTTAACGCAATTTGTCATCACCGTGTAATGTCTCAGAACTTCATTTTACAAAAAAGAACATTTCTAAACAAAAACTCCTTGAAAATAGCAACGTCAGTCTTATTATCTTTCCCTAAATAGTGGATATTTTAACATCTTCAGTAGTGTCTATGGGACAGCTACTGCTCCATACCAAACGGTACGGTACAATGAAGTATCGTTGTCGAATTGCGCTGATGTTGGTACTATTACAGATATTGATATTTTAACTGCAATTAAAGAGGGGAGGGAGCAATTGGAAATTTTCCTTCGACTGGTGATGATCAATAAAGGACTGCGCATATGTTCTTGCTGGCCTGTTGGCTAAAGTGTTCAATCTTGCAATCACAACAGCACAGATCTGGAAAATGACAAAAATAATACCTATATTCAAGAGCAGCGACTCTGCCGACGTGACAAACTATCGTCCTATTGCGTTATTGTCTAACTTCTCAAAGATATTTGAAACAGTATTATATTCAAAAATATATCCCATGGTTGGTATATCCCATCATTTATTTCACTTTGTCGATGAAAAGGTCCTCGGAGTCAAATCTGGCGTCGTTTACACAGTACACCTCGGAGGTTTTGGATGCTGGAGTTCAAGTCGATGCCATATATACAGACGTTTCCAAGGCTTTCGGTCGCATTGATAATAGTATTATTCCGTACAAGCTGCACCAATTCGGGTTCCATCACATGTTAATTACCTTTTTCACACCCTACTTAAAGGATAGGTCACAGTACGTATTTTATAATGGCTTTAAGGCACGACCATGCTTGGCAAAATAACTTTTATTTAGTTTCATATTTGTTTTATTTTATTGTATACATATTTATACTAATGATGCGATTAAAACCCGGAAGCTAACATAATAGAGATTCACACAGTGGAAATCTTCGATGTGATCTAATTCTCCATTACTTCATAATTTGTCTTAGAGTAGATTATTTTATTATAATTACCTATCTAATCTAATTTTATTATTATCTTGTTATTTCAAAGCAAGAAGCTGTAAAATATATGGACTATTACACAGAATTTACTATGTCACTGCAAAAATGTAATGAAGGCAATATGCCAAACAGTGCACAATATTAGAAGAAAAAGATTATATTGTAGTGTTATATTTAAGTGATCTCTTAAATTATTTATGTAGAAATTATATATTTTAGTTAGGTTATAAGCTGAGTCGAGACAAGTAGAATAAATATCGCGTTTACTACAACTTCCTACATATGTATATGTATCTACATACATATATCCTACTAGGAACAAACTGTTTTGCTTTTCTTGAGTATGCAATAAATATAACGTAGCTAATTCTCTGTCTAGACATCAGGAACTAATAAAGATACATAGATTATTACTGGTTAATATTACTGCCCAATTATATAACATATATTTATCAGTGGTGCATTCCGTTATACAAACTGCGTACTTGATTTTTTTTTTGTATTAAAGAGTACCACTTTTTGTGCCATTAAATAATTAAAGAAAACTCAACTCTATAAATCACAATAAACTAACAACAAAATGATGCTAACCAGCTAATTTTCTATGCCATCTCTGAAAAAACACCGTATTGACGTATGCAAATAATGCTTCTGACGCAAATACGTAGGATTAGCAAAATTAGCAGACACATACTTGTCAGACAATTGACAAATTTATGTTGTCTTGATGTTTATTTTTTCAAATGCTAGAGTTAGAACGAAACTTTATCAATTGAAAATTAATTCAAAAATAAATCTATTTACTCGTAATTTCGAAAATATACTAGCAACGCAGTACCATTGATACAGAAAAGTCTCTTACATATGAATATATTTTAATTATTATCTTAGACTGCTGTTAAAGATTGATTTCTCTGATACTTCTGTTAAGAATATTTGAACTGGCTAGTCTAAAAACAACATAACAAACTAGCTTTAGTATAACAAAACATATCTTCTCATGTTTCTGTTGAGCAGGAGTCCTTCACGATCTGCCTAAAAACATACGCATTGAATATGAATCGGAAATGGGATAGGAAAATTATGTTTAAAAATTTAAAATGGCCCCCATACAAAATACTGATGTTCATAAATTAACTGAAAGACACGTAAGGATTTTGGAAGGTGCAGTTCTACGACTTTCTATGATCGATGAAACCGGGCTCATTTATCGAACGTTTGATAGACGATTTGGAAAATCGGGTCAAAAAGTACATCTAGCGCGATGGTTGCCTACTCAGTAACGATGAACTCCATAATTAATTCTTATTAATTTGAAAACTATTTATTTAACACCAATTTCAAAAATGGTTTCTCATTGTCATCTCTTATAATAAATAAAACACCATATATGAACATATGTTACCAGCCCACACTTACTGTTATGAATAACATCAATCGTTTGATAAATGAGATTGTCGTATTAAAACGTAATAAATAAATATAATCACATTGCCCGTCTCATATTAACAAATAACAAGGTTAGCGTAAAGAGGACTCATTTATTAATTGAAATCGCTGAGCTACTTAATTATAGGATATCTCCTGTTTTGCAAATATCTGCAATAACATTGATAAAACAACTAAAACATTTTTTCAACATTATATACATATCTGCGTTTGTATGTGTATGTGCTAAAATGTGATTTAGAAAGACGCGAAAGAATATATAACAAAAAGTTTTACCTTAATACGTTGATTATTAATTCATGTATGTAGGTAGACAGTTTTTAGAAGTTCTATCTGTCAAAAAAATCAAAAAAACTATCTACAAGTTTGCTACATATATAGTCTCAATGCAAATTATTAGTCAAGATCTAGTCCATACGGCCTCAAGCAGTTAATACACCGACGGATAGGCTTGAGATCGATGACTAAACTGAGTACATAGATCGCCACCTATTCCAAACCATTCCCAAATCGATGAGGCGAATGAGCCTTAAGTAATAATAGTAAGAAATAATGTTATACCCTTGTAAAATAATAATGGATGATGTTTTGGATAATTAAATGTATCAAAATAGTCCAAACAATGTTTCATAGGTTTATACGAGAGGGTATTTTTATGTTATCTACCTAGCCATGAAAAGAAGCACATAAGAGAACAAAAAAAATATTTTTCTACATAACTTCATTCAACACTAATACACTTATTTCATCTTTTATCCAGTTGCCTCATATCCTCAGAAAAAAATTGCGTCAGTAACACCACAAAATATTGTTCAACAGCTTCTTTGAGTTCTTCGTCAGACACAAAACGCTTTCTCAATACATGTTTTTTAAATTTTTGAATAAGAAGTAGTCTGACGAAGCTAGGTCGAGGGTATAAGGTGGAAGCCTTAATTCTATAAATCCACAGTGATTGATTATCTGCTGAACTCTGTTTGCCCTATGAACCCGACAATTTTCGTGTAGCAACAAGTTTGTTTGTGGATAAGAATGCGGACATTTTTCCTCCAGAGCAGTTTTTAAATTCTTAATTGTGCTTCCGTAGGCTTCTCCATTTATGGTAGACCCTCTCGTCATATATACAAGAAGCAAGACTCCGTCAGCAGCCCAGGAAACGTTTGCCATCAGTTTTTTTTCCAGAGAATTGTGCCTTGGCCTTTTTTGGTGGTGGAGAGCCCTTATGATCCCACTGCATGGATTCTTGTTTAGTAGGAGGATCGCAGTAATATACCCAAGTCTCATCCCCGGTGATAATTCGAGATAAAAATGTTTTGCCTCTCTCCAACTCAACCGAATTTTCTCGAGAAACTTCTTTTCTGTACCTACAGTTTTTGTTCAGGTATAAGCAATCTGGGTTTCTACCGTTCAGACACCTTCTTCATACTTAAATCGTCATGCAAAATTTTAAGGACACTTGCTTCGTATATATAGACTTCACTGGCAATAACAGAGATCTTTACACGCCGATTTTTCAGTACCAATTTTTTTGACTTTTTGCACAATGTATTCAGTTCGAGCTTTAACGGGTCCTCCGGACTTTGGGTCATCATTGATTGACTCTCGGCTCCATCAAAAGAGTCTAGATCAATGTTTTACTTGGAAATAAGATGGTGTATCTTCCACATATAGAGCAACCATTCTTTGGTGAATTGCTTTTGGACCATTGCCTTTTTTTGTCAGGAACTTTATTACGCTGCGATGTTCAACCTGAATTTCACTCATTTTATCGAGAAATGGACCGTCTCAAATCTCTATAAACAGCTCAAACTCAACCCAACTCAGCACATGTACTTCTAACAGTGACAGCAATTTTTCTATAATATGTTAGACATCGTCACTATTTTGTTTCGTGACTAGGTAGTAGATAACATAAAAATACGCCCTCGTATCGATAAGAGTTCCACCCACAAGAAGACAACTGGTGTCATCAGCATATTCATAAGTTGGTACTCCAACATGATGAGAGGTCATTCACATAAAATAGAAACAAGAGGGGGCTCAAAATTGAGCCTTGAGGAATGCCACACAAAACAGGCCTCGCAGACGACAAAATTGATTGATGTGTTTTATCATAATAATAATAATAATAGTAATACACACAGTTTGTTTTCCGTCTGTAAGGTAAGATTTCATTAAATGTAAAGTTAGTCTCCTAAATCTGTGACTAACTGTGTCGAATGTCTTGGAAAGATCGAAAAAGACACCAGCCACTCTATTCTTCAGCTCCAATGATTTACCAATTTCGTTCAAAGCGTTAAATATAGCATCCTCTCAAGAAACCCTGGCCAAGAATCCAAGTTGATGTTTAGTTAGCAGCTCAAACTTCGCTGCATATGATAGAATTCTATTGTTCAGTACTCGTTCAAACAGTTAGAGAACGTAGAGAGAACTGAAACAGGTCTATGATTATCGACGCAATGTCTGTCCCCCTTCTTAAAAATAGGGATTATCTTCGCTTCCTTAAGCAAATTTGGGAAAATACCAGTCACCATCATCAGGTTAATCATTTTGCATATTGGAGAACTAATCTCAGAAGATACAGCAATTAGCATCCTACTAGGTATTTCATCAAGGCCGGCAGATGGTTTGGAAAGTAAATTAGCAATTATGCGTTACAGAATATCCATACGAACTCAGCCTTTTATCTGTGCAGACATTTTGGACAATTGGAAAAATCGGTTATACAAGCAATCTGAATGAAGTGAAGCAGGAGTTAATTTGCAAACATAATTAGCAATACCATTATTTTGCTTCACTAATCTGCTTTTATTACACTATTTAGTATGTATCGCATATAAAAATATAGACAACTAATTTGTGATTAAAATAATTTCAAACTAGTTTGAATCTCTTTCGCATTTCTTTACCAACTCCGTACGCATCGTCCTAAGAAACTACTGGCCACAACATATAATTCTCCAATCACATCTGGTAGTTTGGCTACCGCAGCTAAGAAAGAAACACTACATCAGCCATGAACTTGCAGTAGTCTAAACATCTAGGTTTTAACATTTCAAACGTTGGCCTTGTAAAATTATATAGAACGCTATGCCTTTTTTTATTATGCAAGTATTTGTCTAATCCGTCGTAACGTACGGACATAATTCAGTTTGTATACAAAGAATAGATTCTAACTATTTTTCAACCACAACGTTAGATAAATTTCGCAAATGATTAACTATTTTCTAAACAAATTTATCCAAAATGAATGGACTTCGTTTTCTGGTACAAAGGAAAATATATAAACAAAAACAAATGTAAAGGTAAGATGTAAGTAATGAAAAATAATGTCTTTTGAGGAATGTATTTTTGTGTTCGCTCTTCAAGTTATTATGTTACGCTGGCTAGGATACGCTGCATTTTGAGAAGACCATCTCCCTTGTAAAAATAAAACAGTAATTTTCTTGTTTCACAAATTTACACTTACAACGAAAGCATGCGTTTACAGGAAAGAAATGGGAGCAATTTTAAATTAAATCGACCGATTTGTTCCAGTTGCCTTTGTGTTTTATTGATTTTATTATCCTTTGCGTATAGGTTCATTTACCTTTCGTAATGGGTCGTATATGTTTAAAGCACTTAATCTGCTGTAAATATAGACTGAAATAAAATTTCACAACGTAAATTTAGTAATTTGTTACAGCATTCGGTAGCTATTTCGGTACATTATATGTCGTATATTCAAAATTATTTTCGTTTACATTTATGTAGATAGTTAATGTACATTTGTATATTCAATAACGTTCTCGTTTAAATGCTAAGGCTTTCAAGTTCAAAGTCGACAAGATAGTTTGCGCTAAACTATGCTATATGTGCACAGTAACGTTCTGGTAATGAGGCCATATGACTATAATTATTGTATGTAGCCTCACCATCTTGCCAAACATTGTGATCATAAAACTTCTATTTTAGCGTTGGGAGGTGTGTTAGTATCAGCTATGCAATTAATATGCAGATAGCGCATACTAGTGCAGCGACACAAATGCAATAACAAAGTGAGCTTATATTTTACGGACACTACAGCCACAGTGGGATAATTAATGTTAACGTTATCCTAGCGCTGTACTACGAATATTATATTATCATGTTCATTAATTTAAACTAACTGTTAGATCAATTAAATCAATATTAAAATATCTTCGTCTTTTTTACCAGCAGATTGGTTAACACATACTATTAATTATACGTATAAAAATAAGTGTCACTGAAGTAAGGAGATAATAAAAATGTGAAAATACCTTAGCGTTTGAAAAAGGAGAAATATTGGATTCTAAATCCGAAAAAACCTTAGTAACCCAAGAACGCAAGCAATTACCCTCACCAATAAGGAACACAGAAGCATACAAAAAGCAAAATCACCTTGTCAAAAAAATCCGAAAGTCCGAAACGCAAGTAGTACATAGTATTGGGACTGTTAACTAGCTACGGTGAGATGATTCTAGGTACAGTCTGTGCAGCAAGGCTGTTTTTAAAAGGACGGTCATTCAAAAACTAAAAATCTATTAACCGGCAAAAACTACATACAAAATACTACTACGCATTTAATCAATAAACTTGGACCAATCGCCAACGTTGTTGATAATTACCTCACATTGTTTGGGCATCCTTTCCACTAGCTAGATGTTTGAAGACAGCACCATATTTTGCGAAAGATATATGCTTTCTTTGAACTTCACGTTTGGAAAATGGTGTAACGGACGCGAATCCTATCGAAACTGTATGATCCTGTATGGTGCTCTCTTCAAACATCTAAAGCAGAGAAGTTAGTGGAAAGCATCCCTAAACACTGTGAGGCAATTATCAACAACGTTGGCGACTGGATCCCTTTATTAATATAATGCGTGTTAGTATTTTGTATGTCGTTTTTACCAATTAATAAATGTTTAGTTTTTGAATGACTGTTCTTTTAAAAGCAGCAGCGACGTTCTTACTGGACAGACTGTAAATATCCAAATATGTAGAGCATGTACGTGTGTAGTGCGGTTACTTTCCAGGATTGGATTAATAATGACGTGTTGATAATAAAAGTAAAATAGTGCCCTGAGGTTCTGATTCTTACAAGTTTGCACATTCTGGAGAGAAATGAAAGTCAGGAAACGTGAAGTATAGGAAAATATAAAATGTATCTCTTTGTTGGAGAATACACAATTATACAGGCTGTTTCCTAAGTAATCTAAAATATTATATGGGGCGCTTCGTCAATTTTAAGACGAAAAGTTCACATAAACATGTGTGATAAGTCTTGTCGTTAATGAGATACAGGGTGTTTTATTATTTTATTAGAAGCAACAACATGTGTTAAACATAAAGAAAAAATATTATATTTCAGAGCATATGTTCAAAATGTCCACCTGCAGCTAAAATGCAAGCATCTGCTCGATCTCTAATTGATTGCCGAATACGTTCGAAGATACCAGGTTTGTTACAAATAAGATTACAGCCTTGTATGATACGATTTTGAAGATCTTGTACGTTTAATATCGGGGTTGTGTAAATGAGCGATTTTAAATATCCCCACACAAAAAACCAGAGGATTGTGTCCCGGTGATCTAGAGGGCCACGGGTGTGGAGATCTTCGTCCGATCCAATGGTCTGGAAAAACGTTATTTAAAAACTCGCGAACAATCAATGAAAAATGTGGTGGAGCTCCGTCATGCATGAACCACATGCGTCTTCTAATAATAAGAGGTACATCTTCTAAAAGAACTGGAAGTTCATTTTCTAGAAAATGAAGGTATGTCGCACCGGTCAACCGTGCATGAAGGAAAAATGGTCCTATTAAATAATCTGCGATGGTGCCAAGCCAAACATTGACCGAAAATGTTTGTTGAAATCTTTTTACAATTATGGCATGTGGATTTACATTTGCCCATATGTGGTCATTATGAAAATTCATAATGCCATGTCTTGAAAAGTTGGCTTCATCCGTAAACAGAATATCGACAGCGAAATTGGGATTGTTTGCTATTTTATTTAAAATCCATTGGCTGTATGCAAAGCGGATAGTCAGTAGGTAGCAAATGTTGTACACGTTGAACGTGATATGGATACAATAAGTTATCTTTTAAAATATTCCAAACAGTTCTGTTACACACATTTAGTTCATCAGCAATTTTTCTGGTACTCGTTTCTGGATGTTGATCAATTATTTGAAGAATCTGGTTTTCCAATTGTGGAGTTCTGACAGTTCTGGGTCGTCCAATAATATTCTTTGATTTGGCAAAAGTTCCAGTTTCTTGTAAACGAATATGTAGCTTAGTAAACGTATCTGAACATGGTAAACGATTATTAGGATAACGCTGGGCATACATACGTCTAGCCTCTAAGGCATTACCATTAGCTAATCCTTACAAGAAGTGCATATTAGCCATTTCAGCATCAGTAAACACAGGCATCGTTGTTAACTTAACACAAAAAGATCGTATTATTAAAAATTTATTGTTCGTTGTTTGTGTTTGTTTTTAGGTTTGACACAATTGTCAACGTTACTTCAAACGTCACTTATAATAAGCATGTTTTTCGTATTACTTCTAAAAACCAGTAGCGTCACCAGGAAAAATTCATTTCAAATACAATCACAGCTGATTTATTACAAACAATTCAACACCCTGTATCTCATTAACAACAAGACTTATCACACATGTTTATATGAACTTTTCGTCTTAAAATTGAGTGACGAAGCGCCCCATATAATATTTTAGATTACTTAGGAAACACCCTGTATATCATACAATAATAAATTGGTTTATATGCGCGGAGAATCATACAGTATGACAATGATACTGCAACTATTAAAAGAATTTCTGACAGTTACCCAATATTCGACATTGTTCACGTAAGATAATTAGCAAGAATCAATGGAAATAAAAACACAAATATGTGCAACAAGCGATGCAAAATCTTTGAGTTTTTAAACTTTTTGAAGACGAAACAGATGTATGTGTGAGGAAAAGCATTAACTTCTGAATAACTGCTAAAGTAAATTTACAAGTTACAAGTAAGTACAGCTGGCCTTGTACAGCATTACGTCGCCAACATAGTTCCACCCATGGTCAGTCCTCTGGAGCTGCATGATTAATCCAAATAGTCCTTAAGTACGGCGATGTTTCAGCCCTCTGAAATTCTTGTTTAACAGAGGAATACTATAGTAACAGGGGCTTTGTCCAGAGGAGCCATCACCGTCCATCCTGCACCTGATTAGTGTCTATAAATAATTTACTTCACATGAGGTACAACTTGCACTGCTATACTTGAGTAAATCTTTAAAAACAAAAAACTTTGAAGTGAGTAAACAACTTGGCACTAGCCTCCCATACCATCCATAAATTTCTAAAATACGGCAGCCAGTTTGCATCGACCTTGTACCATGTTACGTCACCTTTTTCACAGCTTGCTACCCCTATATATTTAATATTTATACACATGGCACATTATTCGCCTCAGTTGGTTAATCAAAAACGATTGAATCTTCATGGTGGAATATGTCTCAGGCAATTGGGAGCTAGTTCTAAATTTACCTCGTAATATAGGAGGGCTAAACGTCACAGTTAAAATGAAAACCTATGTATTTTATTGTACATTTCTATGATGGAATAATATAAACGTATTTCTTATAATCTACTGTACATAAACTAAGAAGGAACCAACTTAAACTTACATTTGTAATCATTACAGGGCAGAAAAGGAAAATGAATTTTTTGTAAGTTGCTTGCAAACAATCAGATTAATTCACCAATTCGCTAATTAATTTTGATTCCTAAACATATCCAACTCAACCTATGGTCCTCACAATAGAATTGCAATTATGTATATAAATAAAAAAGAAAAATACTAGGTAAAATAAGCAAATTCAACAAAAAAAAATAAAAACCTCGACTGTTCAGTACATAACTTCATCAATTAGCTCCTGATATAGAAAAAGCAGTTTCGATCTGAAGACAAGTTTTCAAAGCTTTTTATTACATGCCTTGTGCGACGTTCACGCTGGACCGTTATCTTAGTATGTATCTGTCTGTCCACCACCCAAACATTTCTCTTGCCCAACACACCACGACAGCGAGATAATAATTTGAATCTTTCGTACCTAAAATCTTCGTTCGTAAATACTGTTGTATTTTCAAAATGGTTGTATTCGTTATAAGTATTCTCAGTTCGATTTGTCTATGTGAGAACAAGTATAGATCATGATTTAGTTGATTGTTTACCAAGACGATAACACACTTATGTACATATATCCTATCAACATCTAATTTCTACATTTTCTGTTAGATTAAATCTACGAGTAACTTGTTTAAGTTTTCACTTCTTTTAATAGTCGCAATATACATATATTGATTATATTTGATTGCTAATTGTATTATTCAAGGTTATCCAATTAAATTCCGGAATCTTTCTAAAATTACATGTGTTTCGTCGTAGTTTTTCTAGAGACTAGTTTATGCTGGACTGTTCGATGGAACGTTTAGCCAATGAAATAATCTTTGGTAAATATTTACTTCATTATACCTGTTTTTAGTAGTTAATTTCTACTGATCCTGTATATTGGGTATGGCTTTTCATATACATACACTGCGGGTAAATTGTCGCAAAAATAGATCTAGTGACACTAAACTCTATTCTTTGTTGGAAATATACACGAATTGACACGGCCGTATTTATTATTTATTTCATTTAGCCTATACCAACTGTTAAAACTGATGAGGCTCTTATGTTAGGAAATCTTGAAAATATTTCAATCCCAGATATGTAGTTGCTGTGCTTATAATATGTAAGCCTTCTAGTGAATTTCCATATATAGCGTGTTCATTTGAAAACTTCCTACCGTAAACTTCTAGAAATCTAGAAAATTATGAAGAATTTCCTGAAACACGTGAGAAGTATTATCGAGGACAACAGTCAAGTGTCGTCAAATCCGGCGATCTCGCTGGCTATTCTATAGATCCTCTTCATCAAATCCATTTATTCGGAAATACATTGTCTAACCACTGCCGCACTGGAAGAACATATTGAGGAGGACCCTCATCCTGTTGAAAATGTGATTTATCCTCATCAAGTAGGAAGTTGTCATCTCTATCCAGTTGCTTTTCGAGAGAGTCAGTAATTAATAGATGAATAGCATTTTCTAGGATATACAGATATTCTTCGCCTTTTAGATTTTCATTTACTTGGTCCCGCAAGGTGCTGCCCATACATTAATTTTGTCGAGGTACTGGGTATGTCCTTCTACAAGCAGATGAGGGTTTCCGTTACTCATTCTTATCTATATCTGCATTTATTTTTATTTACAAAACCATCTAATTAAATAGTACATCACTGAAACAGATATTTCTTACAAATACATTATTATTATTAGTCGTTGTTGTAATCTGTTCACAAATCTCTATCCTTCTGTCAAAATTGTCTTCACTTAGTTCTTGACATATTTTTCTTTTATAAGTATGAAATTAATAAAATTTTGTAACTTTAAGAACGGTACCCAAAGAAATTGCAGTTGTCGTAGAAATCTGGCGTAATGAAGTACGAGGATTTATACCGAAATGACCCGATACTTTCACTTGAACAACTTTACTATGGCCTGCTTATGTTTCAAATTCGCATAATACCCAGTTTGAGTAAATTTATGAATTAGATGTAAGACATAACTATGTGATTTTATCCGGATGTCTTTCGTTAATTGTTGCTGTAGTTCGTCGAGCGCATTGATTTTTGGTTCTATAAATTTATACAATTGCAACCTTTCCTTGCAAGCAGTTTTGTTATGTTATTTAAATAAGTTTAGGTTGATAACACTAAATACTAACTTATACTAAAGCAACAGACGTGTTGTATTTCCGAACGAAGAGCACCGGAAGATAACTCATACATATATCCGCTTTTTATGCCGTTGCCCTTTTCTATAACAAATTTAATTAACGAATGCAAAATTGACATCGAGTCTCTATAATGAGGGTTTCCGGGTGTTGACCGTGTCATGGTATTAAAATATATACAGCACAAAATAAAACGCACAAAATATACAATAAACTCGACGTTTCGCCACTAATGTAAGCGGTAGTAAGTCAGAAGGTTTTCGCCTCTAGCGTGGTTTACACGTCGAGTTACCGTGACCTTCTGGTGCCCACCCAGTTTACCTCTTTGCTCCTGAAGAAGCCGCTTACATTAGTGCCAAAATGTAGTGTTTCAAAAGACTATTAAAATGAAGTATTACTCGATACCGCTTTCCATTTAAGATTTTTAAGGGAGTAACTCCGGGAGAAAAGGTGTTCACGTAGGTGAGCTCATTTACACCAAACGTTGTCTCCCTCGATAATACTTCTTAAGTGTTTCAGAAATTTTTTCATAATTTTCTAATTTCCAGAAATTTACTATGGGAAGCTTTCAAATGAACATGCTGTATAAGAAGATACAAGAATACCTAATATAAAATACTATTTTCCAAATTAGTAAAATTAAAGAAACCGTAAAAATAATCTACCGCAAAACGAAAATGAAATTCATTGCAATGTTGTATTTAAATGCTGTGCCACTACAGTGTATAATACATACATACATACATCACAGGAGTGTCAATTAAGAGCAGTATACAAAATGGCACAACTACACAAACGAACTAAATTAGTACACGGTATAAAAATAATAACCTCAATTTTCACAACTAGGACACCCATTGAAAGAACATTCTCACATGATCCACCACATACTGTGTTCACTAATAATATACTGTACGAAAAATTGATTTTAAGAAATTACAAATATGAGGGTTAAATTAACCATATATTTTAATCCAAGACTCCTATATTGTTTTGTTCATATAGGATTTACTAAAATATTGGTATTCAGATGTAATTGATATCTTCTTTGTGAGATAATGTACAACTACATTCATTACATTATAATATTGTTGAATAACTCAAATCAAGTGTACATATATGTTCGTATCTAAATAAAACGTAATAGAAGGACTTATGTGAATATAGGACCGTATTTCATTTCAAAACATAATAAGCTGTAATAAGGTTATTATACATTGTTACAACGTCCTTCGCCTAATAAATAAATGAAATTAGTAGTACATGTGCTATCTTACTGTACTATGTAAGGAGTGCAGCACATTACAGGTAAGCAATTATCTTATACCAAACGTGATTTAACATTCGTTTTCGCTTCATAAAACCCATTCAAAATTATTTCATTCACATAGCGATATTATGTATTTTATGTTTTAGTAATTTATGGACACCAATTTATAAATTTTCTTTTCTCAACTTTACTACTTCCTAGAAGTGTAAACTAGGGCACGTTATCATCGTGTAAGGTACACGTATAGAACTTGAAATCAAATCGATATAACAATTATAAAGCGAGTTGAGAAATGATTATCTGCGTATTACATAACTTTTATTTACTTCGTTTCTTCTTTGGTTAACATGTTTCACCATTATTAAAATTTCGTAAACCACTCCTTTTGATAATAATATACATATACCCCAATAATGCTGTAGTGGGTTGAATAAGATTATTTTCGACAAAATTTCATCATTCGAGTTGAACATTCCCGATAATAGTATTGAAATGTCTGTCTAATGAAAATCATAAATTCTCTACAACGCGATGTCGTCAGCCACTGCTGTTCAAGAACAAGATAACTATGTAACTTGTCTGTACCTTGTCGAGAGTATAAATATAATTGAAAACTATAGAGCTTACACAAAGTGCAAGTAGCACAAACATTTTAATTCTCTATTGTAAAATTTAATGTCTACTTAGTAATTGCTAAAAAGAGCAAATCATAATCATACAAAAGATTGTAGTAGCGGTTTTAGCAGTTATTGTCATAAAAACATACTTCACTTATCTATGCTTGTCCTTGCTTTATTGTCACTTTTTATGTTTTGTTTTCTTAGGTTACGGTACCAATGAAATGGCGTACGTTTATATCTACTGATTTATTTAATGAACATTGAGAT
The DNA here is from genome assembly GCA_004785975.1 of Popillia japonica. Lineage (NCBI taxonomy): Eukaryota > Metazoa > Arthropoda > Insecta > Coleoptera > Scarabaeidae > Popillia > Popillia japonica. Next base: position 4,118 of record ML219399.1, on the reverse strand, counting down.
AAATCAATTTGGCATCTAATATTTTAAATTTCACGCCAATTATCCTACAATTTTAATAAAAAGCAATTTTATTTACGTCTACCACAGAATATGTAGGTTGATATATTATTAACTTCACTTCAATTTAGTTCTTATAAGCCTGCTGAGGGTACAATGTACATACATATATTTTTTAATAGACCTAGAAAATTATAGTATAGTTTATAGAATTCTAAATAAAAATAAATTACTATTCTTACTGAAATATTGTAAACATACGCCAGATAAACATATTTATAGGTTTAGCTGTCTTTGAAATGATCAGACAGCCTTCGAAGCTCTTGGCATCGAATCGAACAAATGTAAGCATACATATGTAGATACAAGAATTTATAATTTTTAGTTTCAGTGTTTGCTTTTACACTCAAATACTACAATTCTTAATATTCTATAATCAATACCATTTGGCATTAATGTTTCTACAAAGTAATATTCAATTTTGCTTCGAATTACAATGTGAAGCGGCAATTTTCGTTGACTGTGTAAGTGACTAGGAGAAAGTGATTCCTAATATATGTATGTATAGGTGAATTATTATTTAGTATACGTGAAATTATGGTTTCCAGAACAACATTTCTTGTAAACGATGTGGACTACATACTGTCAAGTTAATACGATTGTAAGGACTTCCGCTAACTCCAATTACCACAAATTTTAATTAGTTCAGGACTCGTGTTTCTATGACGTCCTCATTCTCAGGGCCAATAAAATGATTATTTAATAAGCCGCACCATACGTTGACGCTAATACCATTCCTTACAAAATAATCTCGAAATTATTTTGTAAGTACTGGCAATATCATACTAGATTTTCTAAATCCCCAAGAAATAAACCCTAGATTTTTTGTAAATGATAGAGATAAAGTCTATTATGGTGCAGAATTCTCCATTTTCTAGATATTGGTTTGAGAAATTCCTTTGTGTGAGATATACTACGAATAATGGTAAAAGGACTTTGTTTAACAGCATTAAAAACTACTTCAGCTTTCCCTAAACCATCTTTTTCGACATGATATAGGAAAAATGCTGTCTTTCTTAAACAGTGAAAAACGCTTGAAAATGCTAGGGGGTGAGGAACAATGCAATCTGTGTATTATCTGAGGTACTCCGCAGATACAGCGCGTACACTTCCATTGCGAAAACCATAGAAGAAAATCGTTGCGGCATATTTTGCATTAGTAATACACGGCATAATGGCTTAAGTTTTTACAATACAAAAGTCATTAAATTGTCAAACATACGTCAATTTGTCAAGGCTAACTAAATTATAGGAATAAACTTATAGATCATATAACATTTTTTTATTGTAATGACCGCCGGAATGTATGGTATAAATTCGCCGGACGAGTCGCAAAACAGCCTGTATATTGTTGAAAAGTAGCTGATAACTAGAGGCACATGTTAAGTGACAAAATATACATTAAAATTTATGTAGATTTTGTGCCGGCACTCACTAATATATCCCCGAATGATAACGCCCGAGCTACTCCTAATTTGTAGTCTCTATATGACGATACAATTCATCCGCAATATTTTACAACTGGACTGGTATAGGTTCACTAGCAATCGCATTCACATAATGTTTCATTTCTTGAACACTCCCCAATTTCATTAAAAAATATACTTATATTTTTCCATATCTCATTCAAACACAGTAGATCTGTTTCAAATATATTGAGTGAATTTGTTGTAGGTTTTTTCTTGAAAGAATTACATATTGATATACATACATACATATGTATGTATAGTAGTGGCAAATACAATGTTATTGTTACGCAGAATAGAAATTTAAAATAACGTAGAGTATGAAATCCTAAAACTACGAAAGAAGCGTAAATATTGTATTCTAACTAATATACGGGATGTTCTACAGAATTGCCCATAGCTTATAATGCTTTTGTATATTATCTGACATAAAAAATCTATATTTCAAATTAAACGATTTCAGCAAAACCATATATGACAACAGAAATTATCTTTTTATCACATACAATATTTTACTCGAAACGCAAATCAATTTTTTCCCTCAAGTTGTACTATTTATGTAGGTACATATATTTCTGTATTGTTATAGAGCAAAATTTGGTAACAATTCCAATTATATGAAAATATATAAGTACTTAAATAAAGATACGTGTAAAAGTCATAGTTTTTGCAACTCTTTATATGATGTGGCTTCTGATATGTCATGTCATGACTTAACATGTGGAGTTTACATTCACAACGTCTTTGGTAACCAGTACCAAAGCTATGAATTACTTAATTGTCACTGCCACTTTGAGTCAACCGTATACGAGCAACATTTTTTAAATACATAACGATAACATTAAATAAGGTAATTACGTGGAAGTTTAATTTCTATTTATTTTATTATTAATAGAAAATATAAACATAATTCTATAAATATTTAACGGATATGGTGGAAGTTTACGTGGAATGAGATAAAAACTGTGATACTATTAACCATACTAATTTCGTAGTATTTGCTGTAATTCTTAATAACACAAAAACAAAACTGAATAAAGCAGATGCCAAGCGAAAAACTTCTGATAATTATGAAAAATAAAGGCTATAAATTTTGCTCAAATTGGGTACCATAGTCTGATAATATTTCGCGGCATGCATTAACTATTTCGTCAATCATCTATGTATGCGTTAAGATTATATCGCATAAACAATTTCTGTAATATTCTTCTCCAGTAAGTGACGGCTCATTTGAGGTATACATACGTATGGTCTTATTTATTTTTATTTAAAACAAAATTTACACGGTTATACGGGAAGATACACAATTGCAAATATGTATATTCTTAAGCGGACGTCTTTTTTCAACGCATAAAACTTTAGATATAACGTTTCGTCTGTGGTCCCTACTTTCATTCTTCTTTAGTTTTTTAATTAATTTAATTGAATTTAAATGTATCTAGAAATTAGCTTTCAGTTGCGCAAATTTGTTATAATGTAATGATTCTTTATCAGGGAAATGTTGTTAATATTATTATGCGGTTTTCTAAACCGCTCAAAATAAATTTTTACGATATCATTTAAATATGCAAAATTCATATTTCTTTTTAATAAGAAAGTGAAGAAAAAATAAGGCTGCATGCACTTGGTTGGTTATTATTATCGTTAAGTGTAGAATGCTAGGCTTGCAACTGCGTATTTATGATCTATTGTGAGTTAATCTAAAAATTGGCAAAAACGGTAGTTTTCGTGCATTTTTGCTTATTTAAGAGTATTACATATTTATTACACTAATGGGATTGAAAATAAAAAGTATGGTCCGGTTATATGACAAAAAGATACTTAATCGAAGATAATCTCAAATCCTTTAATTTTATTCATAAATAATTGAATGTGTATAATAAATAACGACATTACAACCTTTAGAAATTTTGGTGGAATATCCGATATAGATTATGTAATGTTAGACTTTGCTAATAAAAATCAAAACGTTTATTCGGAAAAACCACTTGATTTATAAATTGCTCCCGAATATTTTATATACTTATGATTAGGATTATTTATCATATTAAAGTAGTAGTAGTGATCAGTTCAATGTGGATTTTATTAGAGATCACCACTATATTTTACTTTTTATGTCACATTTAGTCATTTACTATTTACAGAAGCGAATCTTCCACAAAGATTGGAAAACTGTACTTACAACACCGATAGATAAAGCGTTGTATTACTGAATATAAGAACTTGCGACCTATCTTGCAGTATCTTGCAGGGCGTTTCCAAGATTTTCGAAAGAGCAGTTGGGAGGCAATTGCGTGTATATTTGAATGGAAATAATATTTTGCCGACCTATCTTACTTTATTATAGTAAAGCATTCAACATGGCAGATGTATTTGTAAATGTCGCTATAAATTTTTATCGAGGTTATTTTACGGGTAGATTACACCAGGTTAGGATTCATAATAAATGATTTAATTTAGCATTCCTAATTCTGGAGTTCCACAAGGTTCAATATCTTGTCCTCTTTTATTTACTATGTATACTTCCTCCGTATTGCCTTGCCTCCAATCATGTACATAAATATCATTTGCAGTATTATTAGCCTTTTTTGCCAA